>JBBPBX010001173.1:97745-108094 GCA_038048925.1 Garcialebias charrua | reverse complement strand
ATAACTATCTAGTCTAGTTTCTGCACGACCTTGGAAAACAAGAAGGCTGTGTCTGGGAACTCCTCTCCTGGAGTGTAGCTGAGAGACACTGCTGACCCCCCCCCAGAGATCTCTGTGTGTGGCTCGGAGGCGCCGAGCTGAGACAACTGCTGAACTGTGCTATCTGAATGTTGCTCACAGACTCTTGATCTCCTTGCATGTCGTCAAATCTGCAACAATGTCTTGTCTGAATGTGCTTTTGCTGATAGAGTTTTTGGGACTTTATCATAGAGTGTCTTAAGACAATCTTTGATAGACTCTTTTTTGAATATCACAAATGATACCTATCGTGTTTCTCCTTTTTCCATATCTGTTGACCTTCATCTGGAGACGGATGAGCGCGGCCGCGCAGAAGAACATGTGGTACACATGTCATGTGTTTGGAAATGCTGCAGCTTAGCACACTTCTCCCTCTTCTGGATGACTGTGCTTACATAATCACGTTGTATTAATTAATTGGTGCAATGTTAATCAATAAATCTCTTATCTCTTATCTCTTATCTCTCTTATCTAAGTGGTGTCTAAAAAGGAGGGGCTTGATTTTTGACAGGCACCGCAGATGAACGAACGAGGACTTAACCATGCTGTTGATGTGACAGTCCAGTTTCAGGCAGGGGTCAGTTTTCACTCCTAGATTTGTCACAATCGACTTTTCATATGGGGCCAAAGAGGAAAAATCTAAAGTGGTGGGACTGTCAGGAGCACTAGATTTAAAGACCATAACCTCGGTCTTTTTATCATTAAAATGGAGGAAATTAAGTGCCATCCACCCTCTGTCACCAAGACAGTCCAGAAGAGACTGCGTGGAGCCATTTTGTTTTATAGGAAAATAGACATGACAGTCATCCGCATAAAATGAAACTGCACACCATGCTTTCTGAAAATAGAACCGAGTGGCAGAAGGTAAAGTGAGAAGAGAAGAGGACCAAGGATAGATCCCTGGGGTACACCCCAGGGGAGGGCAACAGAAGCAGAGGTAAAATTATCAATCTTCACACTGAAGCTTCGATAGGAAAGGTAGGACCTAAACCACTGCAGAGCTGAGCCAGTGATGCCCACCCATTGCTCCAATCTGGCGATAAGAATTTCATGGTCGACTGTGTCAAAAGCAGCTGTTAAATCTAAAAGAGAGTCAGAGAGTCAGAGAGTCTTTGTTGTCATTTGCACCGCATGTGGTACATGTGATGAAAACGAGATTATGTACACGAGGTCCCAGTTACATCCAACAACAAATGAAAGAGAAAAACAGTAATAACATCTAGAACTAACTAAGAAAAACATCAACTAGTAATACACTAAGCCTAATATAGTGGGAATAAACAGCAGCACGAACATGAGTTTGTATGAGCAGATGGTCACAGATGAACACAGATGAACACAGCAACAAGAAAACAGATCAGCATCAGTATGATGTGATATTTTGCAGTGTTTATTTTTATTTTTTTATTTATTCATGAGTCTAACAGCCTCAGGGTAGAAGCTGTTCCTCAGTCTAGTGGTTCTACACTTGATGCTCCTCAACCTCCGTCCTGAGGGGAGTGGGGCAAAGAGTGAGTGTGCTGGATGAGTGAGCACAAGTAAAACACAGTTTCCAGAATCCAGTGATAAAAATATGTCATTAAAAACCCTTAAAAGAGCAGATTCAGTGCTATTGTAGGTTTTGAAACCAGACTGGAAGACCTCCAAAATTTTAAATTTATCCAAAAAGGCCTTCAGCTGGGTGTAAACAAAATTTCCAATATTTTTGAGATAAAAGGTAACTTTGAAATTGGCCTAAAGTTGGACAAAGAGGTAGGATCAAGGCCAGGATTTTCAATAATGGCTGAACCACAGCATGTCTAAAATTGCTTGGTACCACGCTAAACATCAAGCTGCTATTGATCAAATTTAGGACAAAAGAGCCAACTGTAGAAAATACCTCCTTAAGAAAACAAGGAGGTACAACATCCAGGGGGGAACCTGATGGTTTCATACTAGTGACCATTTTCTCTAGGTAGGAGAGAGAAATAGGTTCCAGATGATCAAAAAGTGCAGGGCAGGGAACCAGGATGGAAGGGTCAGGAAAAGAAATACAAGCCCTAGTGTTTGTAACTTTGCTAAAAAAAAATTGAAGGAACTTATCACAAAGTTCTTTAGATGCTTCAATAGGAACTGGTTCATGTGAATTGAGGACCGTGTTGGTTGTATCTTAAAGAACACAGGGATTGTGAGAGTTGGCAACAATAATGTCAGATAAATATTTGGCTCTGGCTGTTTTTACAGCTTGTTGATAGCGACGCCAACTCTCTCTCAGCATATAAATAGAGACTTGGAGACCATCCTTTCTCCATTTGCGTTCATTTTTCCTGCATACCTGCCTAATGGCACGGGTATGGTCACTCAACCATGGATCAGATTTAGGCTTTGAATGCCTAGTTTTAATTGGGGCCACATAATTCAGAACAGTGTTGCATAAAGAATCAAAATGTAGTGAAAGCTCCTCAGTGCTGAGAGACACAGAGAGCTGTGAATCCAAATGACTAAAGGCAATGGAAAAATGAGCAGCAGTGGATGAGTTAACAACTCGGCAGCTTCGAGCAGGAGCACAGGGTTTAACAGCTTTAGAAACAGGAATAAAATCAAATAAAACTGGCATGTGGTCGGAAAACAATGCATGACCAATTTCCAAGTTTAAAATAGACAAACCATAAGATAAGACAAGGTCGAGGGTGTACGTACGTTCATGCGTTGGGCCCTTCACTGATTGAGTGAGTCCAAATGCATCCATTAAATCTAAAAAATCCTTCACCAGCGGCTTTCCAGGGCTGCACACCGGGATATTAAAGTCTCCTAAAAATAAATTGTGCTCATATTTGGACATGCAATCACTCAAAAAATCAGAAAAGTCCCGTATGAAGTCCTTATTATACTTGTGAGGCCTGTAGATGACTGCGCAAAGCAGCGGAGGAGCGTAGCCCAACTCAAACATGCTTAGTTCAAACGTAGAAAACACAGTCGGGAGGGACAACTGCTTACAGTCAAAACTTGATTTATAAATGACAGCCAAACCTCCTCCACGGCCCGAGAGCCTTGGGGTATTAAAATATGAGCAGCCATGTGGTAAAAGTTCTGAGAAAACATTGGACTCACCCGGAGAAATCCAAGTTTTCGTCACGGAGAGAAAGTCCAAACCTTGGGATGAATAAAAATCCTTCAGAATAAAAGTTTTGTTTGCAACAGACCTCGCGTTTACCAGACCCATCCTGATAGGAACTGGGTCTGGCGATGTAGCAGAAGAATTAATCTGAGCAAAGTGTTGCAGATTTCCAAGGTCGGCACTTCGCCAGCGCAAATGTGGAGGAGTGAGACGTGAAGGAAGGAAGTGTTGATCCGAGTCGACAACAGGTACCAGCCAGGAATCAACCGGGTCCAAGGAGCGCCACGAAGCATGCAGACCAGGAAATGATCCAATCTGGGACAGGAATACTCCCGGCAAACTTGCCAAAACAGTCCTCAGCCTCACCAAGAGCCTACCGCGTTTACCTCGACGCCGGTGACGTTTTCTCCGGCGAGGGAGGTGTGGTGCCCGTCACAGGTATGATGGAACTCCAGCCAACAGCGGGGGCAAAGAATCGTGCTTTTCATGACGATGTAAAATATTAGCAGCAGGCAGACGAAGCCCAAAAAGGGTTTGGCAATCATACACCAGTAGAGAGTCCACATCATAAAAGCATAGAAACAATAATAATAAAAAAAGACAGAGAGTGGCAGACGAGACTCCCAACACACTGGGCCCATCTTGCCACGTCACGTCACTTTCCTTCCCTCCATTGATTACGGTGACACTCTCTACATCAATGCTCCTACAAGCACACTGTGGATATTGTCTATCATGGTGCACTGAGATTAATAACTGGCTGTGATTATCGTACCCACCACTGCACCCTGTATTCACTGGTTAATTGGACATCATTAACTTCACACAGACTCTTCCACTGGTACATTTTAATCTTCAAATCACTTCTTGGTCTGCTGCCCTCATACATCTCCTCCTACATGTCTTTGCATGAGTGCAGCTACAGCATGCGCTCTCAGGACATGATTACCTGCAGTGTTCCGTCAGTGAGGACTGAACTTGGGAAAAAGGGCCTTCTCCTACTCTGCTCCTGCTTCCTGGAATATCTTACAAAAAGATCTGAAGATCTCGGCCCTGAACTCTCTGGATGGTTTTCAGAATCTTTTGGAATCCTGGCAAAAACCAATGCAGATATGTTCCTGTCTTTGATTTTTTTGTACATCTACCTTATAATGTTTTGCTAGTTTTTGCTACTTTTTCTTTTTCTTTTGTTTATTGTTTAATGTATTTGTATCATTGATGTTCATCATTCTTTAGTTTGTAGCAGGTCACATCCGTAAATGATCCCTCGAGGCTCAATAAGATTTACCTGACTAAATAAAGGTTGAATGAATGAATGAATATTGATGAGAAAAAACAATGTTTAGATAATAAAATATTTGGATACAATCTGTGATTTATGTGGACATCAGCATAGTCTTTATAATACCCCATGGTCCGCGTAATGCTGGTGAGTAATCAGGTCAAAAGGTTGCATAAACCACATTGACGCACACATACACACACATACACATATACACACCAAATGTGCACACATACAGAGTGAGAAAAAAGAGGGACAGCATGAGGGAGAGAGAAAAGTGAGACAGAGAGTCCCTTGCCTCTCATAGCAGTTAATAAACAAAGTGCTGGCTTTAAGTGTTCTCCAGGATCTATGGCGCCTGTTGTAGTGCAGATGTGTGTACTTCTGTGTATGATGGCTTATTGATTGTCATTAAAATTAATGATGAGACTGATATCCAAAAGTTGAGTGAGTGAGTGAGTGAGTGAGTGAGTGATAATGCAAATGTTTGTATGTTAGAATAGGATTTATTGGACACAAAAATTCAAAGACTTGTGCACAAGAGGAAGTAACACAAAGCAAATAATAGGATTTGAGACACATGAGCATAAATCATCACCTCAGTCTTCTCCCAAATGGCCACAGCTATTGCTTTGCTTACTTAGACAAGGAATGGAGGAGGAGGTTAAAAAAATGGGACAGAAAGGATGGAAATTGTAGAGTACCGAGGGCAAAGAATATGTATCTGATTGAGATGGCTGAACTGTAACTATTGTCATGTTTTTGGTTATGGAGCCAACCCATCTACATCAACCATTTATAGGAGTGAAGAAAGTAATTTGTGATGAGCTTGCTGTAGGGAGCAAGTCTAACAGAGTTTAAAAAATTCTCCTCCATATCTGCAGATACTAAAAAGGTGTGGGTTGAGCATCTCTGCTCTGCAGCATCCATACACTGCCAAAGATCTTGAAACACAAACTGTAAATACTGTCAATGATACAACAATATATAATTCAGACCCTAATCACAGTGAGCTGCAAATCAAACCCAGAGACAATCTCAGAGATCTTTGTCCAGAAGAGTGCAGTTCTAAGAATAAATAAGATATTATGCAGAACCCTCGAGCTCAGTGGCGGTCCATTATATGGGCAATACGGGCGGTTGCCCAGGGCGGCGTCCAGCAGGGGGCGGCAAAGCAGAAGAAGAAGGAGAGACACTGCGCCTCAATTATTTTATTTTTATTTTTAATCTTTTACAACTTTTGTTTTTAACAACATATAACACCAAACACCTCTACCACACTGCTCCTGGGCCGCCCCGCCCTTCATTTATTCACATGTCCTCAGTTTAATCACCGCAGCAGCTGCTGGGATGCACGGTGCACCTTTTCCACTTTCACTTTCGTTTTGTTATGCGCGGAGGTGACACTACGTGCGGTCAGAGGAAAGATCATGGAAGGGGGGAAAAGTAAGGGTGGTGCAGAGAAGAGAAGGAAAACAGACGCAGCTAAATGTACAACCATGATTGACACTGTTTCACTCAAACAGCAGCTGCAGCTTGAGATCAAACAGGTAAGACATGCTGTTGAACTTTGCTGCAAACCACAGTTCAAGTTAATTATGAAGTCAATGAATTTTGTAGTGTGTGGCATTGTGACATAACATTCTGTTAAATAATTTAAATAATATATGAGCCCCTCCCTGGGCTGCCACCTTACCGTGGTGGAGGGGTTTGAGTGTCCCAATGATCCTAGGAGCTATGCTGTCAGGGGCTTTATGCCCCTAGTAGGGTCACCCAAGGCAGACAGGTCCTAGGTGAGGGACGAGACAAAGCGCAGCCCACAAGACCCCTTATGATGAATAATATAAATGGAAACAATGTTCCCTCGCCCGGACGCGGGTCACCGGGGCCCCACTCTGGAGCCAGGCCCGGAGGAGGGGCACGTTGGCGAGCGCCTGGTGGCCGGGCTTTCACCCATGGAGCTCGGCCGGGCACAGCCCGAAGAGGAGACGTGGGTCCCCCTTCCCATGGGCTCACCACCTGTGGGAGGGGCCAAAGGGGTCGGGTGCATTGTGGAATGGGTGGTGGCCGAGGGCGGGGACCCTGGCGGTCTGATCCTCGGCTACAGAAGCTGGCCATTGGGACATGGAATGTCACCTCTCTGGTGGGGAAGGAGCCTGAGCTAGTGTGTGAGGTTGAGAGGTTCCGGCTAGAAATAGTCGGACTCACCTCAACGCATGGCTCTGGCTCTGGAACCAGTTTCCTTGAGAGGGGTTGGACACTCTTCCACTCTGGAGTTGCCCCTGGTGAGAGGCGCCGAGCAGGAGTGGGCATACTTGTTGCCCCCCATCTTGGTGCCTGTACGTTGGGGTTCACCCCGGTGAACGAGAGGGTAGCCTCCCTTCGCCTACGTGTGGGGGGACGGGCTCTGACTGTTGTTTGTGCCTATGCGCCAAACGGCAGCGCAGATTACCCACCCTTTTTGGAGTCCTTGGAGGGGGTATTGGAGGGTGCGCCTCCTGGGGACTCCCTTGTTCTGCTGGGGGACTTCAACGCTCACGTGGGCAATGACAGTGAGACCTGGAGGGGTGTGGTTGGGAGGAACGGCCCCCCTGATCTGAACCCGAGTGGTGTTCTGTTGTTGGACTTCTGTGCTCGTCATGGATTGTCCATAACGAACACCATGTTCAGGCATAAGGGTGTCCATATGTGCTCTTGGCACCAGGACACCCTAGGTCGTAGTTCAATGATCGACTTTGTTGTCGTCTCATCTGATCTGCGGCCGCATGTCCTGGACACTCGGGTGAAGAGAGGGGCGGAGCTGTCAACTGACCACTACCTGGTGGTGAGTTGGCTCCGATGGTGGGGGAGGATGCCGGTCAGACCTGGCAGACCCAAACGTATTGTGAGGGTCTGCTGGGAACGTCTGGCAGAGTCTCCCGTAAGACGGAGCTTTAACTCCCACCTCCGGGAGAGCTTTGAACACGTTCCGAGGGAGGCGGGGGACATTGAGTCCGAGTGGGCCATGTTCGCGCCTCTATTGTCGAGGTAGCTTATCAGAGTTGTGGCCGCAAGGTTGTTGGTGCCTGTCGTGGTGGCAACCCTCGAACCCGGTGGTGGACACCGGCGGTGAGGGATGCTGTCAAGCTGAAGAAGGAGTCCTATTGGGCCTTTTTGGCCTGTGGGACCCCGGAAGCAGCAGATAGGTACCGGCAGTCCAAGCGGCATGCGGCTCGGGTGGTTGCTGAGGCAAAAACTCGGGCGTGGGAGGAGTTCGGAGAGGCCATGGAGAATGACTTCCGTACGGCTTCGAGGCGATTCTGGTCCACCATCCGGCGTCTCAGGGGGGGAAAGCGGTACGCGACCAACACCATTTATGGTGGGGATGGCGTGCTGTTGACCTCAACTCGGGATGTTGTGAGTCGGTGGGCGGAATACTTCGAAGACCTCCTCAATCCTACTGGCACGTCTTCCACTGAGGAAGCGGAGCCTGGGGACTTTGGGTCGGGCTCTCCAATCTCTGGTGCTGAGGTCGCCGAGGTGGTTAAAAAGCTCCGCGGTGGCAAGGCTCCGGGGGTGGATGAGATTCGTCCTGAGTTCCTTAGGGCTCTGGATGTTGTGGGGTTGTGTTGGCTTACGCGACTCTGCAATATCGCGTGGACATCGGGGGCAGTTCCCTTGGATTGGCAGACTGGGGTGGTGGTTCCCCTATTCAAAAAGGGGGACCGTAGGGTGTGTTCCAACTATAGAGGGATCACACTCTTAAGCCTCCCTGGTAAGGTCTATTCAGGGGTTCTGGAGAGGAGGGTCCGTCGGATAGTCGAACCTCGGATTCAGGAGGAGCAGTGTGGTTTTCGTCCTGGTCGTGGAACACTGGACCAGCTCTACACCCTCAACAGGGTCCTGGAGGGTGCGTGGGAGTTTGCCCAACCAGTTTACATGTGCTTTGTGGACTTGGAAAAGGCATTCGACCGCGTCCCTCGGGGGGTTCTGTGGGGGTACTCCGGGAGTATGGGGTACCAGGCCCTTTGATATGGGCTGTTAGGTCCCTGTACGACCGGTGTCAGAGCTTGGTCCGCATCGCTGGCAGTAAGTCAGGCTCGTTTCCGGTGAGAGTTGGACTCCGCCAAGGTTGCCCTTTGTCACCGATTCTGTTCATAACTTTTATGGACAGAATTTCTAGGCGCAGCCAAGGTGTTGAGAGGATCCGTTTTGGTGGCCTTAGAATCGCTTCTCTGTTTTTTGCAGATGATGTGGTCCTATTGGCTTCATCAGCTCGTGATCTACAGCTTTCGCTGGAGCGGTTTGCAGCTGAATGTGATGCGGCCGGGATGAGGATCAGTTCCTCCAAATCTGAGGCCATGGTCTTGAGCCGGAAAAGGGTAGCGTGCCCTCTCCGGGTCGGGGAGGAGGTCCTTACCCAAGTGGAGGAGTTTACAATACCATACCATACCATTTTATTTATAAAGCACTTTAAACAGGAACAAGTCCACACCAAAGTGCTGGACAAACAAACACGCAACAGGCAACACATACAATGAAGTACAACACGAAAAACATAAAAACATTGCAGATCATAAATCAAACGATCCAGTACAAATCAGCTGGCATTGAAAGCAATGGAGTAGTAGTGAGTTTTTAACCGGGATTTGAAAACCGAGAGGGAGGGGGCCTGTTTGATGAGCAGCGGTAACTCGTTCCAGAGTCTTGGGCCTGCTACAGAGAACGCCCTGTCACCCCTGCGCTTAAGGCGAGTTTCTGGAACTATCAAGAGCACCTGATCCTCTGACCTCAAAGCACGTGGAGGGACATATGGGTGTATCAGATCTGAGAGATAGGCGGGGGCGAGACTGTTCAGCGATTTGTAGACATACATGAGAATTTTGAATTGGATTCGAAGATGAACCGGTAGCCAGTGAAGGGAGGCCAAGACTGGTGTAATGTGCTCTCTTTTGCGTGTGCTGGTTAAAAATCGGGCAGCTGCGTTCTGAACCAGTTGTAATCGTGCAATGGTGGCTTGACTGACGCCAAACAGAAGTGAATTGCAGTAATCAAGCCTAGATGTAATGAATGCGTGAATCACTGTCTCCAGGTGCTTTTTGGATAATATGGGCTTCAGCTTAGACAGACGCCTCAGCTGGAAAAAACAGGATTTGACGATCATGTTTACATGACTGTTGAGTTTCATGGAAGGATCCATTATCACTCCCAGATTTTTGACTTTTTGTTTTTCGGACAGGGGTAGAGCAGACAGGTCAATGCAGTGGTTTGAGGTTGTGTCATTGGGAAGGAACAATATGGCTTCAGACTTCTTATCATTGAAGCTTAAGAAATTTAAAGCCATCCAGTCCCTGATGTCAGCCAGGCAGTCGAGCAGAGGTTGAATAGAGCCTGTACCATTTTGTCTTAGGGGGAAGTAGATTTGACAGTCATCAGCGTAGAAGTGGAAAGGTATATTGTGTTTCCGGAAGATAGCACCGAGTGGCAGCAGGTATAAGGAGAACAAGAGAGGACCCAGGATGGACCCCTGCGGAACCCCCCATTTAAGAGCCGCCACTGCAGAAGTAAAATCATTGATGGACACACAAAAAGACCTGTCAGAGAGGTAGGATCTGAACCAGTTTAGGGCTGATCCTGAGATGCCCACCCACTGCTCCAACCTAGCAATGAGGATCTCATGGTCGATGGTGTCGAAAGCGGATGTGAGGTCCAATAGGACAAGCAGCACAGAGTCACCAGTATCTGTGGATAGAAAGATGTCGTTAAAAACCTTCAGTAGGGCAGTCTCAGTGCTGTGGAGGGATTTGAAGCCAGACTGGAATAGCTCGGGGATAGCGTGATCCTCCAGGAAGCACTTTAGTTGGGACTCAACTATTTTCTCTAGAAGTTTAGAAACAAATGGGAGTCTGGAGA
>JBBPBX010001173.1:82933-97278 GCA_038048925.1 Garcialebias charrua | reverse complement strand
TTAAATATAAAGTAAATTAAATGCAATGCAATTAGCTTGAAATGTGTTTAAATTATTAAAACAATTATATTTAAGAATGTAAAAATGTGCTTTGCGATGCATTAAATGTGTTTTTATGATGCATACTGCTAAATTAATTTGTTGAACTGTGGAAAAATGCACGTGTGTTTGAAAGGAGACAGAATGTCTGATTGCATCAATTTAATCCACAATGCTCTATTTCAATAAACTGCTGCAGCTTTCATCACATATAGTCAAACCTCCTTTCTGAAATGTTCTTCGTTGATGGAGGAGCCATTAATCATCAGGAGTGAAACTTCTCTGTGCTTCTCTCGGACGCGGCGTGTTTTGACACGTTGCGTACAGCCAAATCACCGTGACCTCGTGAACGCGCGCGCGCGTGACTGAGCAATCCTCCCCCCACCTCCCCCACCCCCGCTGTCAGGCGTGTGCAGCCTCTGGGGGTTATAAAAAGCCTCAGCCACCGACCCGGGAGCACCGAGGAAGCTCAAGCTCTCAGGTGAGACCAACAGAAACATGTTCTCTCTGCAGAACTACAAGTCTGACGAACTTCTTCTTTTTGTCTTTCTTAACATTTGAGCTGCTTTATCGTTGTATGAACACTCAGAGTCTCTGATGTTTTGCCACAGGTGAATTTGTCAACCAACCATGAAGGCTGCAGCTCTGATCCTTGCTCTGGCGGTCATCACCGGTATGTTCTGTGCCGTTTACCTCATGGAAACATCATATGGTTCTTGTTTCATCATCATCATATCAGTGTTCTTGTTTCATCATCATCATGGCAGTGTTCTTGTTTCATCATCATCATAGCAGTGTTCTTGTTTCATCATCATCATCATATATTTGTGCTCTTTGAAGGCTGCAATGCCCGTGCCGCGCATCAGCCTGATGCCAGCCTGGCCCGCTTGGAGGAAAGCGTGGATCGCTTCTGGCAGTACATCAGTGAGCTCAACCAGAAAGCGGAGCTCAAGACCACTGAGCTCAACCAGGACCTGGAGTAAGTGCTCGTTTGTTGACTTCACCGAGTTGTCCTGTGAAGACGTCTCCTGGTCTCCTGTGCATTGTCGTCCCGCATGTTGATGTTGGTTGTGATGCTTCCAGTACCCTGATCACCAACGCCATGGCGGAGCTGACGACGTACAAAGATGATATCCAGACCAAGCTGGCGCCTCACGCGTTGGCCTCCACCACCCAGATGTCCGAGGACCTGCAGCTTCTGGCCACCAAGCTGCAGACGGACATGACTGACGCCAAGGCGCGCAGCAACGTGTACCTGGACGAGCTGAAGAGCATGGTGGATCACAATTTGGATGGCGTCCGCAACCGCATCACCGCTTACACCAACAAGCTGAGGAAGCGGCTGACCAAAGACACGGAAGAGATCCGAGAGTGAGTTGGGCTTGCAGTGCGTCTCGCGTATCTTTTACTCCCTCGTTTTTATGACGTCAAACCTAACTGTTTTCTTTTTCTGTTTGTTTGTTGTTCCTCAAGAACCACTGCCACTTACCTGGGGGAGCTGCAGTCCCGCGCCACCCAGAACCTGGAGACCGTGAAGGAAAACGTCGAGCCGTTCGTCCATCAGACCGGCGACACCGCCGGCCAGAAGCTGAGAGACATCTCGGTGAGGCTGGAGACCCAGGCGGAGAACTTCAAGAGCCAACTGGAGAGCACCCTGCAGGAGCTGAGCACGTCCATGGACGACAAGCTGGAGGAGCTCACGAAGGTGCTCGCACCTTACGCCACCCAGTTCCGCGAGCAGTTCGAGACCATCCTGGACAAAGTCAAGGAGACGGCCACTGCTTAAAGAAAGACTTTAACGATGTTTTAAAAAAGATGACAAAAGCAAAAGAAATGAGAATCGGTTATTTGTTTATATCGTAACAAAAGCTGCTGTACTTTTTTAGGCTTTAGTGTCCAGGATACACGTGCGGGGGGGTTGTCCCTCGCCAACTTTCTTGTTCACTAAACAAGCAGCAGCGTGTGATCTCATACTCGTTGATATGCTTTGCTTTTTCTACTTTGAATTAAACAATCCCCCATTTTTTTTACCCTAAAACATTTTTGTGTTTGACGTTTTCTACATTTCGCTGCTGGGTTTTAGTTCGATCATTGCACTGAGTGATGTTGCGATCGGGTCAAACTATACGCGTCCACGAGTTTCACAGGCGACACTAAACTACATCGGTGTTGTCTGTTAGTCTGTGTTGTACTTCTGGGGCACGAACGTGAAACAAAGACCTACTTGGTGAAAGAATGTGAGCGAAGAGTGCAACGCTCTTGTGTGTTCGCCGGAAGTGATCTGAAGGTTTCATGTGCTGTGCACCCCCCACCGTGCTGCTGTCTGCAAGTGAACACCGCCTGTTTCTGTGTTTGTGCTGATCAGTGCTGCGTGAATAAATAAAATTTAAAAAAAAGGCTTTGTTTCTCCAGCTTGTGTTTCTCATCACACATTTCACAAAGCTAATTTATTTAAAACAAAGTCCAGTTACGTTTTAACTTCACAGACCCCCGTCACTGTTGTACCTCATGTAGATAGTTTAGTTTGTTTTCATTAGATAAGCCTAGACGATCAAACTGGGAATCTTTTTTTTTTTGTTTGGGAACTATTTAAGTTTGATTGGTTCAAACTGATTACATTAGTTTTAATGCAATCACTGCAGTCCTTTTATATGATGGTAAGCCTGTTTCCTTAGAATGCATCTCAAATGATTTAGATACTCCAATCAGCTACTTAGACTACAAGCATGTCTTAAAGACATAAAAACCTGGATGACCCTAAACTTTCTGCTTTTGAACACAGACAAGACTGAGGTTTTAGTTTTTGGACCTGATCATCTTGGGAAAAAATCAGTCTTTCACCCTCCTTGGATGACATTAATGTGGCCTCCAGCTCTAATGTTAAAAATCTTGGTGTTATTTTTGATCAGGACATGTTTTTACCCCCCCCCCCCCACATTAAAAACGTTACACGAACTGCCTTCTTCCACTTGCGTAATATCAAAATTAGAAACACCTTATCTAAAATGATGCAGAGAAAAATTGGTTCATGCATTTGTCATGTCTCTGGATTGTTGCAATGGTTTATCTGGGTGTCCAGATACATCTTTAAAACTTCTTCAGTTAATCCAAAAATGAGATCAGGTCAGAGTCACAGTTTCTTTATTGCCGTTCTACCACATGTGGTACATGTGGTGGAACGAAATTGTGTACACAGGGTCAGTTACATCCAACAATAAAATGTAAAATAAAAACAGTAATAACATCTAAGATATAAAACATAAACTAAAAAATATGTTAAGCACTATAGCATAAAAAATAAAAACAATACGCCCAACAGTAGCACGAACATGAGTCGGTGTGAGCAGATGAACACAAATGATCACAGCAACATGAAACAGACCAGCAGCATGTTGTGATTATCCTGTAGATATTCATGATGAGTCTAACAGCCTCAGGGTAGAAGCTGTTCCTGGTTCTACACTTAATGCTGCTTAACCTCCTTCCTGAGGGGAGCGGGGCAAAAAGTGTGTGTGCTGGATGAGTGGGGTCCTTCATGATGCAGGTGGTCCTCTTCCTTAATCTAGAGGTGTAGATGTATGTGATGCTGGGGAGGCTGACTCCAACAGACTTCTGTGCAGCCTTCACCACTCTCGTATCTCTGCAGTTTTAGCTTCTCTCCATTGCCTCCCTGTCAAGTCCAGAATTTTATTCAAAATTTTACTTTGTACTTCTAAGTTAGCTTAGTGTATTACTAGTTGATGTTTCTCTCAGTTAATTCTAGATGTTATTACTGTTTTTCGCTTGCATTTGTTGTTGGATGTAACTGGGACCCCGTGTACATAATCTCGTTTTCATCACATGTACCACATGCGGTGCAAATGACAATAAAGACTCTCTGACTCTAACAAAGCTCCCAACAACCTAGCTCCATCTTGTATTCTAGATCTTATTGTTCCATATTTTCCTAACAGAGCGCTTTGCTCCTGGACTGCAGGTTTACTTGTGGTTCCTAGAGTTTCCAAAAGCAGAATGGGAAGAAGATCATTCAGTTGTCAGGCTCCTCTCTTGTGGAACCAACTTCCAGTTTCTGTCCATGAGGCTGACACAATGTCCAGTTTTAAGACTGGGATTAAGGCTTTCCTTTTTTGATAAATCCTATAGGGTTGGCTTGTTATGCTGCCATAGACTTAGAATACTGGAGGACAAATTCACCTCATTTCCTTAAATTAATTATTAAAATTGAATACAGGTAGTCCCCGACTTACGAGCGAGTTCAGTTACTACGAGGTGCTCGTAACACAAAATCTCGTAAGTCGGAACCCGAAACACGTGTCGCTCGTAAGTCCGGATTTTCGGACGTAAGTCGGAAATTGTATGCTAGAGCTACTACAAACACCCGTTTTTCAACACAAACATACATGATGGTTCATAAACATGCTCAGAACGTTGTATACAAACGGTTAGCTAACACACTTTCATCTAAAAACACATGCCAGTGCTGTATTTTCTGTATGTTCTGTACAACTTTACTGTTCGTTAGTCAGCTCGTAAGTCCGGAACCTCGTATGTCGATGCGCTCGTAAGTCGGGGAGTTCCTGTAGTTTTCATTTGAAACTATTTCTATTTTAACATGTGATTCTCGACCTGCCATTGTGTATCTGTTCCTCTCGAACACAGCCGGTCGAAGCAGATGGTCACTTGTCCTGAACCTGGTTCTGCTAAAGGTTTCTTCCTCATGAGGGAGTTTTTCCTTTCCACTGTCGCCTCCGTGCTTGCTCAAGATGAGAGTCTGCAATGAAGTTAAACCCAAAGCAGTCCGCTCCTCAAATAAATAACGTTAAATTATAATTTTTAAATCTGAATGTTTCTGTTCAGTGCCCTGAGACGACTATTGTTGTGACTTGGCACTATGTAAATAAGCTGAACTGAATTAAAGCATGAAACTGTTGACCTTTCTTCATTGTGCTCCATTACAAGAAGTCAACCGCATGAGTGGAGAAGAAGAACTGAGTGAGGTTTAACACAAAATCTTCAGCTGAAAGTGCAAACCGAAACTTTTAGTCCCTCTTTGTGTTTGTACTCCACACCATCCACAGTTTTTGTGCAAACAGCCACCCCCACATCCCTCAGTCTGACAGTTTGTTTGTCCGGGCTTGTTTAGATCGGCTCCCAGATTTATTTTCTCTTCATCCCAGCAGGCGTTTGGGAACATTTTGTGCCTAAATCACTTTGTTTTTTTTTTACCGTAAAGTTTACAGTGATGTACCTATTCAACCTTTATCCACACTTGCATGATGATGAAGAAGTCATACTTGTTTGCAAAAAAAACATTCCACGGATAGTAAAAAAAGTTACAAATGAGTCCGTAGTTGGTGGTCTTGTGCATGTTGCTTTGTTCCTGGCATTCTCCCTGCATCTTTGCATAAAATTACTCCTCATATAAAAATAAATGTAAAGAAGAACACTCAACTTCCTGTATTCATACCATCATCTGGTTGGCATTTTACTTATTAGTAAAAGCAAGTGGTTCAAAAGTTTTAGCAGCTGTGTTTGAAACTTTTGTCACGTCCATCATCCGCAGCAGGATTTGCTGTCCGGAGCAGAGCCCAGCAGAGGACACTGTTTGCCCCCATCTTTGTACAATTTGCATCCTCCGACCTTTCCACTCACATCCAGGCTGCACACACCACTGCAGCTGTGTTTTCTTTATTGGAAGACCAGGCGGGCTCTATAGGTCTTGCAAAACAAGACAAACAAACAATGCACATCGTACGATCGAAGAATCACTTAAGCAGCATAGAGTTAAAGTAAAGCAACTTTTTTTTTACAGTTTACTCTTTATTGTAAGAATTAAGATGGATGCAATATTGTTGAAAAAAGAAGTTTAAAAGCTGTTTGAAAGAAGTCAGGGTGATTAAATTGTTATCAATCTTTGCAGAAATGCATATGACTCATGATCTTTCATGCCAGAACATGATCTGTTATCACTTAAATGATATGGGTGACTCTCAGCTACTGCCACACTCAACTATAATTAAAAAAAAATGATTTTGTTGTTTTTGTGTTGACTTCCTTTGATTAGTTGTTGTGGTCATCCAGAACGGTATCAACTGTGAAAGTTAATCAGCTTTACGTCCTGCAGTTGATTTCTTAAGAGTTTTAAATGAAAACAAAATGTAACACCTTTGCTGGCAGGCGAGAATTTCTTTTTTTTTTAAAGTATCAGTTTTACATACAGGTAGTCCTTGACTTACGACGGAGATCCGTTCCTATGCTGCTTCGTAACCCGAATGTCAACGTAAGTCGGAACATACGTCCAAACTGCACCTTTTACATACAGACTGTATTTTACCAAGCACTTAGCCTATCCTAACACAGTACCCTACATAATTATCAAAAAACACATACATTTGACAGCCATAATGGAGTGAAAAAATAGTTAATTTCCTACTCAGGAATGCTGGTGAAGCCATTTCCTCAGTCCCTCCGTTCCTCCTCCGGATTCTGCATTTGTTTACGTCGTAAAATCACCGTCCATAAAACAGCTACTTTTCCACAGCTGCTGCCTGTCCAGCTTGGTCCAACAAGTTTTGTTTTGGTTTTTTTGAACGTCCAGAGGACCATACTTAGCTTTTTTAGAGAGTACATGGCAGCTGTAGCCTCCGCAGCTAACCGGAAACTGCGGGAAACTGCGTAACTCTGCTTTTCAAAATAAAAATTTCAAATTTTTTTTATTTTTATTTTTAAATTGAGATGCGTGTCGTAACCACGAAACGTTATAACTCAAGACCGTTGTAAGTCGAGGACTACCTGTAATTGGAAACTGTAGTTTGATAATCAAACCCACAACTTAAAATGTTCTTGAAGTGAAATTTGTGGTTGTTTTTGTTTCAGTTTATCGATGCTCTTCAGAGACACCCACTTGGTTGATGACAAACCATGTTTACCACATCTGTCTGTGTTAAAGGGTGCTCTGCGTAAAGCAAAACGATGACTAACTCTGTTTATCAGCTCTCCATCCACCCCATAAAATCCATCCTTTATAGGAATGTGTTTATTTTCTGACTGACGAGGGAAACTCCTCGCAGCCAGTTGTGTTGAAGGATTACTCACGACGGGCACAAACAGGAAAAGCAGCAGCATCCTGCTGCTTCAGCACTTCTGCTCCGTCTGTTCCTGTAGGGTGGCTGCACTTTGACAACTGCCCAACAACAGCAATGGACAAAAATGAGCAGGTGCTAGCTAGCCCGTGACTGCAAGTAACCCCTTTAAAAACATCCCTGCAGGGACTTTTTGCAACCTCGTGTCCACTTCATTCTTTCCGTGTTTTCCAGAGCTGGCACACACTGCAGGGGCCTCGCTCAAACACAAAAACAACTTTTTGGGGGGGCTCGTTACTGAACATTAGGAGGATGTTTGATAGGCACTTTCATACCTGGTTCCTTGTGTAACTGTTCAAAAAGAGATTGTTTGCAGTTTGCATGCAAGTCCAGGCTTCCATATAAAATCTGCAGGCCATTTTCTGAAATGGAGATTTAGTCATTCAGGGATATTTTGGATACTGGGTGCTCAGGTGGAGTGTATTTATCACAACAATACAAACTTCTACGATCAAATCTTCTGCAATAAATGACCTTTTGTTGCTTATGAATGAAAAATAAGATTTTATGCAGGGATAAGGGCATTGAATTGTAAACCAAAACATATTTTTTGCTTATGTTTTCCAGTTTAAATGAAGGGTTACTGCAGTACATCAACCGTTCTTGTTTTGAGTCACATGCTATCTGGCAGACGTGACGTTGTCTTTGTCATTTCCCTTTTAGGAAAAGGTCAGTTTGCAAACAGAGTTTAGAAGGGAGAATTTATTTTGAGTAAAGCAGAACAAATGAAAAAAAAAAAAACACAGAAAAGCATGGCTTTTTAGCTGTTTGGCTTTTGTGCCTAAAACAAAGCACATAAGACAGGGGTGTCCAAAGTGTCCAAAATGTGGCCCGAGAGCCATTTGCGGCCCTTGTAGTGATTTTTTTTTGGCCCAAGACTGCAATTAAAGAATGGTATAATTTTGAAACACATGCTTAAGAGGTTGATGCAGATGTAGACCTTGTTTAGATTTAACAGTGATACTTTTTCAAGTTTTATTTTTAACAGCAAAACAGATTAAAATTATACCATGATGCATGTTCAATAATCCAGGTAGAAAAGTCTAAAAAAGCTAAGTCTGGTCCTCTGGACATTCAAAAAAAACAAAACAGATTAAAATGATCTCATCAATATTATAGGTAAGTACAATTCAAATATTTAGCTATAATTAATCCCTTTATCTTACAACAAATCTTCACTGATCTACCAAAAAGTAGAATTTTGGATAAGAATTCATAAAACTTGGCTAAATACAGCAAATGTTTTCAAAGAAATTGATTTCAGTTGATTTAATAATCCATGGGGAAAAATTGGACATTTTTAAAAGAATGTAAAGTGGTATCACTGACATACAAGTTGATCAATGTTACCAGTGTCCCTTCAAACCTTCCATGGATCTGTTTTAGTGACTGCCAGCTGGGAGAGTTTTCAGAACTTCGATGGTCACCCATGGTCCAAATGGGTGTTTGAGTTCCACCCCTTTAAAAAACAGCTACTCATTTTAGGCTTTTGTCTCTAAAAATAAACTAAATAAACTTTTCACGCACAAGAAAACAAATAATAGACCCTTAAAAAATCTAATAAGTTAAATTATTTAAATGAATAAATCAATTAAAGGTTAATATTTATGAGACTCCTAATGTTCTGGAGCTACAATCATTTAAACGAAGCTTTTAGCTTTTCTCCAAAATATTGTTGAAGTTGTTGAGAATTTTAAAGTGGAGTGGAGGGGGGAATCACAATATTGAATTTGTTTTTATTTTCTTAAATTCAGTTTTATTTCTGGACCATGAGACCTTTCATAGAGTCTAGATCAGGGGTCTGCAATCTGCGGCTCTGGATCCACATGCGGCTCTTTGGTCCTTCCGCAGTGGCTCTTTCAAGCTTTGACCAAGACTGAATTGGTTGTTATACAAACAACAAAAAATGACTAGTCTTGGCAGTTTTTCTGTCATTTCATTCGCAAATATGTGAATATTGGAACAAGTACAAGGAGTAAAATTTTAATTTTACGCTTTATTTCTATACTTAATTCATTTTTCCACAATTAAATAATCACCTAGGTTTGTATAGTTCATAGTTTTTATTAATTAACAACCCCTCCCTTAATCGGGTTTTTTTCCCATTTGTCTTAAATTGTAAAAATAGAAATTATTAGTTATTTTATTTTTATAATGTCACCCCTAGTGGCCACAAAAGTCCCTTCCAACAAACCTAAAGTGGCCTATGGGCCACCAGTTGATAACCACAGTTGTAGCATGTTGCGGCTCTGAACACTTGTAATTGAATGAATGAAGGCGTAAAATGGCTCTTTTGATTGTAAAGGTTGCAGACCCCTGGTCTAGATTAATTATTAGAATTATCATTATTATCTAGATTCTAGACAATTCTGACCCACCTATAAATATGTTTGGACACCCCTGACACAAGGCATCAACAATGTCTGGTAAAACAGACATCTTTCTTGTTTTTCATTATTGTGAATTGTAATTTCAACTTCTTGCTTCAAATCTGAAATGAATGAATAAATAAATGAATAAATAAATAAATGAATAAATAAATAAATAAAATAAAATAAAATACGTAAAACAAAATGTAAAGTAAATGTAAAGCTTAGAATCTCAAGAATTTCTGTTTTCTCTGCAACGTATCTAAAAACAATGCATATTTTTTTCTAAACTCTGAGTATTAAGAAAATATAAAAATAATAAAGAAAAATAATACCAGCAATAATAAAATAAAGACAATGACAAACATAATTGTTATCGTAAACTTGAAATTAAAACTGTATATTTTGAATAGTTTTGCAGTCAGATTTGCTGCAGAATATTATGAATAAGTCTCATATCTTTAAGACGGGCTCTGAGTCTGGTACTGAACTCAGCTGTTTTACATCAAAACCAAACCAACAACAATAATCGCAGCCTGTTTGACACAGAGTCACCTATTTGCCAGCACTTCAGGTCCAAAGGAGCTGTTTTTAACAACTCATCTCTTATCCTATCAGTGATGACCTATGTTCCTCTACATCACATTTCTGCTTATCTGCTCAAACTGTTTTTGCTGACTGACAGACGGACAGACGTGTCATTGATCTACTGAGGTGTCAGTCTGTCAGTCCACTGAGTTGTTCAGACATGTACACAGATATTTCCAGGCTTTGTTGGAAACCACCATCTCCTGGGTCTTGACCACATTGAAAACCGGAGCAGTCTCCACGTAGTCGTCTGTTCCCAAACACTTTTATTAAACAGGCCATCAGTGCAATGTCATTAGACAGTTTATGCTCATTCTATGACTCAGCGTTGTATTAAATCAGTAGAAATACACAGTACAATGAACCAGAGGTATAAAAAGTACACAAAAAAGACAAGAGAGCATATGTTTATTGGTAAACAGAATGCTTATAAGAATGTTAAACTACAACCCAAATTCTGAAAACGTTGTGAAAAATCCGCTCCTTCTCAATCAGTTCATCTGGACAGTTTCTTTTTTGTAGAAACGTTTCACCCTCACTCCAGAGGGCTTCGTCAGTCAGAGTAGTCCAAAGCACACTGAAGTTAACCCACCAAGTAAACAACTTAAGTGGACCAACCAGTTTGCTGTAGCCAAGATGGTTTCTGGGGGCTTGTCCCTCGTTGACTCCTCCCAGGCAGGCAACGAGGGACAAGCCCCCAGAAACCATCTTGGCTACAGCAAACTGGTTGGTCCACTTAAGTTGTTTACTTGGTGGGTTAACTTCAGTGTGCTTTGGACTACTCTGACTGACGAAGCCCTCTGGAGTGAGGGTGAAACGTTTCTACAAAAAAGAAACTGTCCAGATGAACTGATTGAGAATGAGCGGATTTGATACCTGGACTATTGAGAATGAACTTTCTTGTTGTGAAAAATATAAAAAAAATACTATAGCTTGCAATTCTTATAAACCAATATTGTATTTGCAATAGCAAATGTGTGATAAACAGTAAATCTCAAATGTTTAACCTTACAAAATCTTTATTTTATTTATTTTATTTTTTAATTAGATCTTTGTACACGATATGAGAGCAAAACATCTCAAGTATGTGTTGTATTTAAGAAACAACTGGAAGAGCATTTTGCAGCTAACAGATTAACTGGCACCAAGCCAGCAAGAGGACGGGGAAATAAAAGAGCATTCTGCATATATAGGAAGTAAAAAAGGACGGAGGTTCACCAGTCAGTCACAAATGCTGGTGAAGAACCTCAGTCATCCAAGACATGATAAGTTCAAAAAAACGTTCAATACGACACACTCATTGCTCTTTGCATTGAGAAAGCTCCTCAGATGAAGAGCAAAACATATTTTGTTACAAATAAAGTCCATTATTTTTGTATTGAAAGTTTTTTGAATCTATAGAAAAATGGAACTGTTTTAGAATAATGTTCAGCTGAAGACTTTGAATAAACAACTATTTAAAGTGCAGAACATCATCTAAAGGTGACAAGAATCTGTGTAGCATTCAATGTGTGTAGCGCTTTGAGATTTTCACTAATGAAAAGCGCGTTATAAACTGAATTCATTATTATTATTATTATTATTATTATTATTATTAAGAATCTGGAGAAATATGTGTGTGCACAAAGGACCAGGACAAAAGTCAACATTAGATGTCTGTGATCGTCTGGACATCACTGCATGGGCTCAGGAACGCCTCCACAGATCTTGTCTGTAAACACAATTTACCATGCCAGCAAATGCAAGTTAAAGCGTTAATGCGAAGAAGAAGCCATGTGTGGAGACCACTCAGGGACACCACTGTCTTCTCTGGACCAAACCAGTCTGAGACATACGGAAAAGTGTTTGGTGGTCAGACCATTAAAAATGTATTTGTTTGGGAAACTATATGTGCACCACATCTTCTGTACTAAAGAGGAAGATGATCCAGTCAGTATGTTATGAGTTGCAGCTCAAATGTCTGCCTCCCTGATTGTATGGGGGTGCATTAGTGCCTCGAATGTGAACAACTTACACATCTAAAAAGCTGCCATCAATGCAGAAAAGTACATTTTAGAAGAAAAAAAATACATATATGAAGCTAGAACTCTACACAAAATCATTTTCATTGTTTCAAGAACATTTTCTTGTCTGGTGAAAACACTCCAACTGGTCTCTTCAGTTCCTAAATCTTTCTGTACACACCGTTGTTAAAAGAAGGGCGGGTGCTTCACAAACACGGCTCTGTTCTACATGTTTTGTGATGTTGCTATAAAATTCAATTGATCTTATTTCTTGAGGTTGCAGGTTCGAGTCCAGGTTGTTTCAGGAAGGGCATCCGGTGGAAAATAAATTGCAGAATGTGAGTTCTGGTGACTAGAACGGAACTAGCTGAAATTTCATTTACCCTTTATTTATCCAGGTACAGGTCTCATTGAGCCATGAGAACTCATTTTCAAGAGAGACCTGTTTAGGGAGCAGATGGTGGGGGTTAAGGGTCTTGCTCAGGGGCCCAGAGTGGGGCAAATGAGGGTGGAGGCAGTTGTGGATGTTTCACCTTTTTCCACCCACATTTTGATGTTGTCGGTACTGGGGCTTGAACCGACGATCTTTTGATCACAGGCCCACCGTCTCTAACCACTGTGCCACCACTCCCCCAATAAATAAATAAATAAATGTACTTACTATGTTCATGTGTGAATATAATGTGATTTTATGAGATGAGCCAATCATTGCACTCTGATTTTATTCATTTTACACTTTATGTATTTATTTATTTATTTATTTATTTATTTATTTATTTCAAAATTGAGATTGCACCACATGGCAAATTAATGTCTGCCTCTTTAATCCTGTAACATTACTTGCAGGTGCCGTGCGTGCGACATAAACACACGAAACCAACCTTATCATTGCTGATCTGATTTGCAGTGGGTCGGACCGTGCTCATCAATAAAGTGGGCAGGAACGTCTCGAGGCCAATGTGCGTGCAGGCTTGACCTCAATTTCACGTTTTGCGTCACCTCCCCCTTAAACTCAGCCTGGCGTAGGCTATAAAAGGAGCATACTCTCACGTCACGCACCAAGACGCCTTTTTTTTTTATTCCATTTTCACCCGACACGGATAAAAACAGGTATGCATTTTATTATTACACAAATAAACCAACAGAAAAAAAGTTTAATAAAGCAGAAAGAGAGATCTAATGTTGTTGTAAACAAGACAAGAAGAGACTTTTTATTGGTTGACGGGAGCTGTCCAGTGTTGTGGTGCTGACGTCACAACTTGTTTTTCAGTCCGAAAACAGTCTAGTTCTGATGGCAGTAAAAAAAAAAATATATATATATATTATTATTATTATTAATAATAATAATAATAATAATAATAATAATAATAATAATAATAATAATAATGATAATAATAATAAATAAATAACTTTTCTCTTTCTCCTCAGCATCACAGCCAACATGAGACTGTACCTTGCAGCTGCGGTGCTGATGCTGGCGTTTGTCGCTTACACAGGTAGGTCGAAGAGACAGAGAGAAGTAACGGTTTTCCTGCTGGTGGCGTCTGTACAGATGTTGTTTCCGGTCTTGCAGAGGCTCAGGATGCTCCTCAGGACGACTCGTTCGCCAACATCCAGGACAAAGTGACGGAGTTCGGCAAGGGCGTGGCTGAAAAGGCCCGGGACACCATCGAAACCATCAAGAACAGCGAATTTGCGCAGAAAACCCAGTGAGTAGCTCAGAACCATCACTTCCTGTCTGCACGCGCGGCTCTGTGTAACACCATGTCCTCCATCATCCTCCACAGCAACTGGTTCACGGAGAGCTTCGAGAAGCTCAAGACCAAGTTTTCTGAGATGTCCTAAGACTGAGAGGAGGTGGTCCATGGCTCCTCACCTGCACACACATCAACATGCTGAGAGGCCATGTTGGCCAGATTAAACACTTTGTGACATTTTTGTTTTAATCTGTTTGGAGTCAACTGTAAAAAAAAAAGTGCAATAAAAAACATCGAATGTGTATATTTTATTTCTGTTAACAGTGTTTCTCTATGCAAATAAAACAAGGATTTATGCACAAAAATAAATGATTATCATGATTACTTTGGGTGGGTTTGATAAAAATGGTTGAGGGCAAACTTTTGTTGTTGTTGTTGTTGTCGAATGTCATATCAGGAGACATATTGCACGCAGAACCGTATACTGAATAGAACAAGGTTTATGGC
>JBBPBX010001173.1:33581-55044 GCA_038048925.1 Garcialebias charrua | reverse complement strand
CAACACCTAATCATTTACATTTCTTTATGCAGACTCACTAAAAAGGAATTACGGGTCTGAAAATTTCACAGAGTATGTTTTCTATAAAACTTCTGGTGTCAAAGAGAAAAAAAAATTAAATAGAGGACTTTTAAGAAGAAAGCTCAACACACTGGTGGGGATGAGAATGAAGGAACATGATAAAAATCAGAGGTTTTTAAGCATGAGAAAAAGAACAAGATGGGCAGATTTGAGGGAAGAGAGGCTTCCACTTTTTCTTTTCTCCTTCCATCTGGAGAAACGGGGGGAGCAAAAAATGTGTTTGCCCTTGTGGTTGTAATGAAGCTGTATAAGGATAGATGTCTTTTTTTTTTTTCATTTATAGATGGCCTCCCTTCACACCTTATAGCCATCCTCTCACTCCAATTTTTTTTATTTTTTATTTTTTTTTAATAGAGAAAGAAAGAAAGAAAAGAGAAGAGAAAGTAGACAACAAAACAACAATTATCCACAGAAAGAGCACAATGCAAACACACCAAACCTCCGTACACAATCCTGCAAAGCACATGACAGAACACAGCAACTAAACATACAAACATAAAGACTGATAATATTCATGACCTTGCAGTAGATTTCTATAAATACACATACCCATACCTACAAATATATATACAATATACATACATATATATTTATATTCAGTTATATACCCATCTACATACATCTATATATACATCCCTGCATCCATTTGTGTGTGGTTGTGAGCATGCATAAGTGAATAAGGTTCCTCCAATAGAACATTTAGTAGCGAATGTGAAGCATCAGAGACCCGTCCCCCCAAAGCCCGAGACAGACGAAGGGGCGATCAAAGCCCAAGACCCCAGGAAGGACCCTGAGCCCAGAGTCCCCAGGACCACCCGAACAGGACGAGCCACTCGTCCACTCCCCAGATCCGACCAAGTGGAAGAACCGGACGAACCCCACCAGGGACCACACACAATGACCCCCCGGTGTCAACAGCGACAAATACACAAGCCCCCGCCGGAGCCCGCTGTACCGACGTAGCCCCAGGGCCGGTCACCGAGGCTCGGGCACCGGGGACGCCCATCCCTCAGGTCCAGACCCGACAGGACCAGAGGACCCGAGCCCCACCAGGCAGCCACCAGGCCGAGCTGACAAACGCCCAAGCGCCCAGCCCCAGATAGTGAGGGCCCCAAGCACGCCCGCAGGCAGAGGAACACCCACCAGGGGGCCACGTGGCAGGAGCGCAACTCTGAGTAGCCTCAGAAGTATCAGAGAGGGGGCAGTCCAAGTCCCAGCCTGACACTTAAACATTCATACACAGACACACTCATTCAGACCCACCCTCATCCTCACCCTCAGTCACAGAAAGACAAACAATAACGACACGCTCCATTCATAATCCCGATGCACACTCTATACCCCCTAGGTCCAAGACATGTACCTGCTCCCTACATGGGGCAGCCCACATCCAAACCCAGGAGGTAGACCCATTCATTCTGGGGTGGAGAGCAGCAGACGTCCAAGATCCGGCCCACCCCGCGCCGCCGACAGGACAGGACACCCGAGTCCAAGCAGCCCCAGAGGGAGCGCACTGCCAGCCCCGCCCACGGCGAACCCGCAGGCCCCGAACCCCCCCCACACCCCAGCACAACCCCTGACGGCCCACCCCCAGAATGTCCGCCAGGCAACCAGGGGGGTAAGAGAAAAATAAATAAATAATATATATATATAAATAAATACATAAATAAATAAAAATGAAATTAACAAATCAAGACCCCGACACACACACCCCCGTCCCCAAATGTACTGTTGGTGAGTGTTGTTGTAAAGTGTACTTAAAAGGGAAAGAGAAGGAGCAAAGGCTAGCATTGTACCAGTTTCCCCTCCACTCCAACTCTAACCCAGGCCCTAATTGTCTAGATGCATAATGTTGAGTGAGCATAGGCATGGGGGCGAGATTGATATCATCCCGCCACCCATAGCCATAGTGCTCACTCCATTCCCTATATGTGACTTTTATGAAGATGTTTATGAATGAATGTCTAAAGTGTATATAAAATTGAGTCCCAGGTGCTCTGAACAATAGAGATTTAAAACCATTGCAGCACACCCGAGACCCAAATTCCCTACATGTATTAATTTAAGATGAAGAGGGCGGAGGTGCGTGTTGAGGGATGGGGAGAAAATATCTGCAGGAATAGTGCTCCCACAGCGAGTCAGCTCCCCCGCTGACCCTGCGTACCCCCCCTAGTTCGCCAAGGTCCACCCAAGGAGCGAGGTGAAAGAAACACCTCTCCGACCGCCAGACCATTGAGCCAAGACCAGAGAGGGACACGGCCCCGAGGGCCGCCAACAGCAGAACCAACAGCCCACACCCACCAGGGCCGCCACGACCCCTGCGAACCGCAGTTAGCCCGCCGCCCAAGAAGACACAAAGTCCAACATGGACGACAAGTTTTGGGTAAAATTTATTTTACTCAATAAAAATATATATATTTTTTGTGTATTTTGTTCTTGTAATGACTTTAAAATGGACATCCAAGCAATGAAGGAAGATGAGCAGTATCAAACCCATAGAAAAAAATAAAATAAAACGTTAACCTTTTATACCTTTTAATTAAGCAGAGTCCTGCTTTCATCCAGCCAAAAAGGACAGCTGGTTAATGAGTGCGAGCGAAAGTGAATCCTTGCCTGTCTATTTTATCTGGCTTGGCATTGAAGGTTATTTCAGATTTAATGCTCCGAATAATCAACACAAATTAAAAAAATAAATAAAATTTCCAGTTATCTGATGTCCTTTAAATTTCTTAGATGAATGAAACAACTGAACTAATGAACACTGATAAAGAAACACAATCCTAAATCCATAACACTCAAACTGACATACATAAACATTTAGACACACAATGCACTTGGACACACAAACTACACATAGAGACAAAAAATGTGGAGATGAAATAGTAAGAACAAAAGGCCACGGTTATAAAGAGAGAATGTAATACAAATACAGGTATGGGTTAGGTGTGGGTGTGTGACAGAAAGAGCACATGACATTTGCATCTCTAGCTCTCCAGCAGCTTTGGTCTTGGCTGTTTCTCATCTGTATGTGCATACTGAGTAAGCCCAGGTGATGCATATGGCACAGAGGTCACACCAGAAAGGGCAAATTCTCATATAAAGCCAACACAAATGCACATGTGCACGTGCATTCTGTCTCGTGTGGTTACCATACAAGCACATCAGAACAAAATGCCTGCAAAGCTGCATCCTAACAGGGTGCACTTTCTCTGTTATTCATAGACATACTCCCAGGAGAAAGAGCTGATTATAAAAAAGGACAAACAAATAACAATTCTTCAGGACTTCTAGTGCTTAGTTTTGGCAGGGGTACCTGTGGGGGTCAGCATAAAAGAAGTAAAAGAGAGAGAAAAGAAAGGTATACATACAACCAGTTTGCATTATATTTATTTTTAAGGAAGTGGCTGTGTTTGATTACATATGCTTCTTTTTCACCTGAAACATCCAGTCTTGTGTCCCTTTGCTGGTATCCTGTAGCCAGATGTTGTGTGACGAGTCAGTGAGAGCCACAGCACACACTCTGTTCTTCACTTGCAGCTCCCTTTGATTCATCTGGCACAGAAAGCAAATTAAACTTGTTTTAGTTTTAGTTCAATCATGTTTAAAATTGTGCACCTGTTTATGAAGATGACACAGTTTTAGACAACATTTGGAAAACTACTGGTACTTTACAAGAAACAAAGCTTCTTTTAAAATATGACTACAGTACAATTATTTTAATATGGCATACCATCATGTCAGTAGATATTTGCCTCAAAAAAGTACTTTCAGTACAGTATGCACTGTCAGCCCCCTTTATAGACTGAGATGGCTATAGCCCAGAGGACAACTTTGTAACTGGAGAATACTGATTCAACCTGGTGTACAGCATAATTTTATAAAGTGATATATAAAAGAGCAGAGTTCCACTGTAGTGTGTCCTTGTCACGTTCTGTGCAAATGTCCTTTCCTGTGGACATTCAAATGCCTTGGTCCCCATTCTTAATACCCTTTCCCTTCAGATGTCACAAAGAATGCAGCGTTCACAAGCCCGTCTTCCTATTCCCTTCTGAATGTCAGCGCTAAGGAAAATGTCACACAAAGGACTTGTTACCACACTACAATAGACTTCCCACACCGCTGGTCCGACCCCAAGGAGTACTACAGCCAGACCTATGGAACAAGCTGCCTCACTCTGCTTGGCTTTAAGATAATAAAAAAGGAGAACGGGGCTAACAACAATAGGTTAACAATCACTTACTGTATATGTTTCCTAAATCTGGGAAAAGAAAAAGTGGTCTACAAATGGCGTACAGAAGCATGACTAAATTTTAAACAACCATTTTAAAGCTTTATCATAAAACAATAAATTTCCGCATCCCACACATTTAAAACGTCTGTTGGGCTTTATGGCTTGGTAAGTACTTCAGTAGCAAAGATACGGAAAACTAAAATTTGGAATAATTACATTAGTTGGTAGTGGATGATAAGAATAAGGTGTATTAGCAAGTTAAGTCTAATAAGTAGAATAAAACAAAATGGGGCTGATATGCAAGTTCAGAACCTTTACTAAAACTGACAGTTTAAATAGAGGTTATACTATAAATTTGTTTTTGGCTTTAGCTGGAGCTGTCAAAAGACGAGCCATGGTTGTCTGATTGAAAACATTCCTCGATGCCTCAATAAATTAAAGTGAGAATGAACGAGGGGAAATTTGATCTATTAGTGCACTAAGGTCTTTTGGTGATAAGGTATTCAGGTGATAAGGTTTCCACAATGGTATATAGACCATAAAAACATCAAACGGAGCAGGAAAGTACAAATTGGCTTTAGAAGGATAAGAATGAATTGTATAGGCAATATCTGTCACTCAAGTGACAAAAGCCATACACAAATACAGTCAGGTGTTGTAATAAAAAGAACAAAAGGGAAGGCTCTTTGCACTGCAGCCCTAAACTGCTGTAATATAGACCCCCACTGGGTTCAACATTTTACAAGCCAAAATGACAACTGTGATTAGCTGCATGTTAAATGCATAATCCAACTTGAAACATGCCTTACAAAAAACTAGAACCGTTAAACCAGAAACTCCCATGAATATAAATCTCAATGGACTTATCACATAACTCATTGTGTTAGCATGTATGTCAGTGTTAGCCATGTACTGCGTAGACAGAGGTTAAACGTGCTAATCCCTTCTGTAACTGTAGAAAGCAGCTTTAACAACAAAAAAGACAGCTGTTAGTCCTGTGCTGGACGGGGGTGGGTGGTGGGGGGGTGGAAATACTTGTTGAACTAAAACCCACACTCAAATGTTAAGACATTAGCTGCCTGACCTGACCTTTTCTTTAATGCCAGAACAGCTGTATATGCAGAGCAAAACTTGGGTGTGGGACAAGGCATTGATGATGTGATACTATGATTATGCTATATCTATCTTACTGAGAGAACTTGAATGGAATGTGTGTCACCAATAAATCCTTTATCTTTAGTACCATATTCTAGCTAAGGTCACAATTAAGCGCAAATGGTATACAAAGGTATAAAAATCCCATTTCTGTGTTCATAGTGTTTTAGTTTAGTCTTCAATGCAGATAGGATTTAATTTGACCACAACACATCAAGTTTGCCTTCTAATGAAGCATGAATAAAAATCAGTGATGCAAAATAGTGACTCAAACTTAAAATAAATCCCTTATCACACATTGTTACACTTCAGATCAACTACTGAAATCTTTCTTTCTTCTTTTTACACGTCTTCCCCCTTATTGCTTTAAAAATATAATTTTGTTCTCTAGTTACATTGCAGTGAGCCTAATAGAGACTCACAAACCTCCTAAATGTCAGAGCCCCTGGCACATATAACTAAATAAAAGCTTTTAAAAAGGTCTCATAAAAATAGCTAACCTAAACACATTTGGATTTATACAAAACAATGCAATAAACAAACTTTTCTCTAACCTTTGTGTCTTGCACTGACTGGTGCTAAGCAGTATTTAATGATACAGGCTGCTTCCAGCAGAAAGCCAGCTAATTGCTACACTTTTTTTTTTACTTTTCACCACTGAATATGATATGGGATGGCTGTGTGCATGAAGGAGGGAAAGGGGTATATTAATCATGTTTATTTATCTAGATGAGGAGTTGAAATAAGCACAGAGACATCATTTAACAGCATGCTAAGCTAATCTCTAGTTGAGATAAATACTTCATTTCACTCCTCTCCCTGTGATGCTCCCGTGCTCACAACTGCTACGCTGACGCTTCATCTAAACACCGGCAATAATAAAGACAATTATTTAGGCTTTTGATAATTATGTGTCAAAGGCAGCAAAAGCCAGTAGATAATTGGGCAAAAACTGAATAGTAATCCACAATGGAGTTCCCTGCAGGGAGACAGGCAGACTCATCCCTAGAAAGAATGAAGTGCGAGAGGAAAAAAAGAAAAAGATGCAAAGACAGAAAGAGGAGAGCTCTTTAAGAGGCCTTGCTCACTGTCAGACAGTCACAGTGAAAAGCCACAATTATACACAGGGAGCAAGCGCAAGTAGAGAATAGGAATAGAGAGCAGCAAACAAGAGAAAGAGAATGACAGAAAAATGAGTGAGAATGAGAATCGGGACGAAAATATAGTGTCCGAGTGAGAAGGACTGAAGATTGAGCAGAAGCCAATGAGAAGAAGGATAGTGTGTGTGTGAGTGTGTGTGAAAGAAGCACCCCATGACGATGGCAGTCAGGGACAAGGCTCATGATGTGGCTGTGCTACGCACTGCCAACAGCCACAGATAATCTAGGACTACCCACTGAGCACTGAAGCACTGCTTAAATATTTGATTGATTAACTGTCCTGCTGCTGCCAGAGAGTAAGAGGAGAGCATCGGATAAGCCAAGGCGAACACGGGGAAAAAACAAACAAACAAACACACACACTTGTGGGTGCGCACCGAAAGTTTTGGAAACACATGGCACACCCCCATAAATCCTCCTAAACATGGGAAAAAGAGGCACAAACGCAAAACTTGTTCACAGTGAAAGCATGTGTGGACTCTGCAGAGATGGTGGTGAAGGCTACACAAGACAAAACATCATGATAGCCAACTGATACACACTCACAATACATTGATTTTATAATGTTCATCTTAATTCGATGCGTCTGTTGTGTCTCTTACTCCTCACTGACAATTGGTTGCCAATAACTGATTTGAGATATTGTGCAATGTGTGCTACTTTACCTACCTCATCTGTGACTCACAGCGACAGATAAAAGCACACTCCTATCTGTTCATCCCTGGCTGTGAAAACATAGGCGGCTGGCCCCCACGCTCCAACACCATCCACAGGAAGCGACAACACCAGAGCTTCCTGTGACTTTGAAGCAGAGGCCCCAGGTCCCCTGTTGGTCCCTAGCATCCTTTGTCTTAACTGCAGGAAGGAAGCCCTCTCTAGCACGAGGCCACGGGTCTCAAAGGAGCCAATGGGAGTGTGTTTGTGCATATGCATGTAGCACTGAGGGAGAGGGCAGAGGAATTTTTGCTTACTAAGGTTGTGCATTTACTCGCAGAATTATTTTCCTACTTGACTTTCCAGTGCATGAACTTTGGTTGTGATGAGCAAGTAGAGGTGACAGGAAAGTGCAAGAGAAAACTGCAATAACTTCCTCTTCATTTTCCTCTTTCCTCTGATGGCTGTTCGCCAAATGTATGTTGAAGAGAAGATGAGGGGGCGCACTGCTAAATTGTGTGAGCGACAGCACTGGACACCGGGTAAGAGAAAGTGATGTACACACACACATACATGTGTTAAAAGAGAGTTTTACGAGTGTATAAACATGCAAACTACACATATTTGTCCAAACACGGGCACAGAGATACACAGTGAAATCAGTGGCGGCGGTGAGGAAAAGGAAGGCCAATAAATATTTACTGACACAGCAGAGGTGGAGAACAGTCGTCCACTGATGGAAACAAAAGGCAGAGGATGAGGAGCAGCGTGCCAGGAAACCTGCCGGCTGCGGGCGCGTCGCCCTATTTGTGCATCCAGAGAAAACAAGAGGAAGACGGGTAGAAAGGACAAGAAGGGAGAGACAGCAGGAAGGAGGGACGAAGAAGAGAAGAAGGAAAAGACAGATAGTGTTGTAGTTGATAAAATGCACCTAAATAATAGTATATCAAACTGATTTTCCATTAATAAAATAATGGATATAGTTTTTTCAAAAGATTGCAGGCTTACTCGCGGTTCCTGGAGTTTCCAAAAGCAGAATGGGAGGAAGATCTTTCAGTTACCAGGCTCCTCTCTTGTGGAACCAACTTCCAGTTTCTGTCCATGAGGCTGACAGGTTGTCCAGTTTAAAGACTGGGCCTAAGACTTTCCTTTTTTATAAATCCTATAGTTAGGGTCGACTTGTTATGCTTCCAGGCTTACACTACTAAAGGATAAATTGACCTAATTTCCTTAAATGATTAGCTAAAATTGAATAGTTTTCATTTGACACTAATCTTAAAGTCCATGACCCACCATGTTTTCAAATTGCATCGCCATTAATATTTATTAGTTTATTTAAAAATAATACAGGAGCGTTTATTTATATTGTAGAGAAATAATGCAAAATGTGTTATTTCATGATTTATAGCAGATTTTAGCAGAAGCTCCGGGAAGATCTGCCCCTCTCCAAATATGGGCATTCACATCACTAAAGATTCCGCCTTGGAGTTACAGGCGGAGTTTTAATAAGCCTTCATCAACTTCCATGACCGCTGCTCTAAGAGAGGAAAAAAAAAAGAGAAGCGGTTGCTCACTGATGTCTGTCATATTCTGAGCAGCATCCACGTAGACATACTAGTTTAATTCGCTTGATCGCGACAAATTCATTCATTTCCGCATCGCCTTTTTATTCTCTCCCCTGACCAGACAGGTCGGGAGTAGAAAGGCAGCCGCAGCGCGGAGCTCAAGGCGCGCGGGCTTCCCCATGCTCTCCGTGCTTCCCCGTGCTCCAGCAACAAGGCTGGGACAGAACCGAGCCCCGGCACGAACTTCAAAGCTGACGCAGCGGAACGGGGAGCCAGGGAGAAGCCGCGCGGCTCGCTCCTCTCTGGGCAGAGGAGAGGAGAGCAGCCAGCAACAGTCGCAGCGGTGTTATATCTTATTAAAAAGGTCTATAAAATAAATAAAAAATAAAAGCAGACCACTGGTCCAGTTGTACACAAAAATGCACCAGGAAATATGCAGTTTTACTCTCACTCTCATAAACCTCCATGGAAACTCACTCCTACCTTCTGCCTTGCTTTCTGGGTGGAGATCAATGTAACAAAAGGCATGACCCTTCGGGACTCTTCGGCCAGGTTTCCGGATTCATTCGGGAGTGTTTTTTTTTTTTTTTTTTAACCCTCGCCTGGCCCAAATGCAAAAATGAAAATAAAATTCATAAAATACTACAGTAATTCTCCAATATGGTGAATTGTTACTGTCACGGTGGGTGTTGTCCTTTAACATGTGATTCTTGAACTGCCATTGTGTATCTGCTCCTACCAAACCCAGGCGGTTGAAGCAGATGACCGCTTGTCCTGAGCCTGGTTCTGCTAAAGGTTTCTTCCTCGTGAGGGAGTTTTTCCTTTCCACTGTTGCCTTCATGCTTGCTCAAGATGAGAGTTCAAATTCCAAGCAGTCTACTCCTCAGATAAAGTGTTAACTTATTTTGAATGTTTCTGTTCAGTGCCCTGAGACGACATCTGTTGTGACTTGGCGCTATATAAATAAACTGAATTGAACTGAATTGAAAAACAGCTATTGTTTGTTGCTTTTGGATTACCTAGCAATGATGTAACATAATCAAAGATATATATACTTTTATATCTTCAACATACAAACTTGCAAAAAAAAACAAGCCCCTAAATTCAGAGTTCATGGATCCATTTGACTGAAAACTGTTCATTGCGGTGATAATAAATTAAAATTACAAAGCCCTTAACAGCCAAGCAGCTACAAAATTCTACAGAATAACAAGCATTACTTCATAGCAATAACTGAATATCTGAAAATGGTAACCACTAATTAAAAACGGTTTAAACACAATTAAAATCCAAGTTAATTATAAAATGCATTATAATTTTAAGTTTGTGACCAAATTAGAAGCAGTGGTCAATGAAGAAAAGTGGAAAAAAGTTTCTGTTGTGCATTGGACGTTCTAGGCCTCCCTGTCTTCACGCCTGTTCGCCTTTTTTTTCCCCATTGCTATGAAAGTGTGTTTTTCGTCTTTCTCCCTGTCTCCTAACCCTCCGGCTACGCTGTAAAATAGAAACCTAACCTCAATATTTTCCCTCACGGTGCCGGGACTTACTGGCCCATTAAATTCCCCTTCCCTTGTGTCAGCTTGCACATTTCCACCATGAAATGTTCATATAATTAAACTTTCTTAATGATTTATAAGCCGTAATAATAGCCATAAGTATTTCAGAGCAGGTTAAAGGGACAGCCTTTAAGTGTACACCGGGGGATGACCCTGTTTTAACATAGTTTCGGTTGGGCGATTCTCAGCTGGATATAAGGATGGATAGGCCAAGGGAGATTGGGATTGATGGAGGGAGTGAAATGTCCAAACGAGGGGGCGGGTGCTGGAGAAGGCTGAGACCTCTGTGTTGTAACTCAGGGTGAGAATGACATCAAGGAAAACCAAGAGCTTCCTGAACTCTAGCAGGGAGGAGACAGCTTACCAACGAAAGACAGCACCTCATACTAAAAGTCCCCCCCCCCCACACACACACACACATAGACGTACAACATATGAAGCCCACATCTATAGCAGCAAGTATCTACATCTAAAGTATACCACCTGTTCACTTCCATGGTCAGGGGCACGCACACACAAACACACACAGATGTTTGCTCTCTGCTGCCTCTCTGATGGTGAGGCTGAAATGATTGCCACTTAGGAAATCAGTGTGTTTTCACACCACGCTCAGCTCTGCCAAAGCTAATGTGTTAAATATCCATCGGGTACGGCTGTCCATTTTGAACTCACACAGACGCACGCAGCCTCAGGGGCCGACAAACACTGATTCCTTGTACTAACCGAGCCCAAAGTTGGCACGCAGGCCAACTTTTCTAAATTGGGGAGTGGTGAGAAAATGTTGCCACACAATATTGTGGAACTTTCCCCTCAGTTCATCTAAATTTGTTTTGAGGAGGTTGTAACAGAGCTCATTTTTAACTATTGTGTCACTTTTTTCTTATCAACATGAGAAGATTTTTCAAACCTCACACATTCTTTTATTTATTAATTTTCTTATTTATTTTTGCCCAAAATAAGCTCCATACAAATTTGTATTTATGCTGCGCGGAACCAACACTAAAAGTCCAACGACGTGCTTTCAAAGGGTAAAGGCTGTTTTTCACATAATCCACCAAACATCTCGGCGGTTTGTTTTTCACTTCAGGTGTGAGAGCGGGACGGGGAGAGAAAAAGAACAAACAAAACAAAAACAACAAATTTGGATAAGCCTGCTTTCCTGGGCATTTCTGGCAAAAAGGTCTATGTGTAAAAATGTGTGTGTGTGCTGAATTTTCTGAGGTGCGGGAGCTGAATTGTAAAATGTTTTCCTTAATCTGAAGTGAGTAAACAAACAATAACAAATGTGAGGAACAAAAATAAAGAAAGGAAAAGTAAAATACAACACTGGTCAAATTAACAAATATATGTCTTCTTTCAGTAACTTTTTTTTACTAATTCATATTTGTCCTTAGCAGTGGAATAAGAAAAAGTAAATAATGGGAATGATATATTAATAATAAAACACTACGTTTAAAGTAAAAAATGTCAGGAACGTAAAAACTTTAAAAGGTCAACAACATAAATGATAACTTTTTAAAAATCTGAAATTAACTACGGTTGCCGCTAGTAATGATTTAAAAATAGATTTTAAAGAAGTGGAAAGATAGGTCAGAAAAGAGAAATGCAGGGAAAAGGGACTGAGGCCAAATTATGAATTGGACAGGCTGGGAGAAGCTTTGAGTTCATTTGGCCCATCATGTAAAAGCTTCATAAGTCTCAAGGCATTTTTTTTTCTTATATTAAAATTATAGTGCCCAAACTAAGACATCAGACTAAAAGATAAAAAAAAACAATAATAATAAATAAATAAAAATAAACAGTACTAGTGGACAATATTTGAAAATACTGTACACCTGCAATCCAATTAGCCAATTACAAAAAGTAAAAAAAAATGGCACTAAATAGATAGCACCACAATAATAATGATGATAACAACAACAACAACAACAACAACAACAACAACAACAACAACAACAATAATAATAATAATGATAATTTAGAAATGTCTAAGTGATAAATGTATAACCACAAGTTTACAAAAGTATATTTATGGAATTATGAATAATTATTTAAAGGATAAACATTGATAAGTATTATAATAAACTAGTGCAGCAACTTTATTTTAGAAGAAAATAAATGTAATATAATCATTCCCTTAATAAAACAAAAGGAAAATGTTTGATATGTATTAGAAGAAAGAAGAAAGAAAAAATACACAAGAGAAAGTTTTTCTTAGTGATACTATTGATTAAAAACAAAACTTCAGAGAAGGATGAGGTGTGCACACTCAGACTTACACAAACAGAGTGCGCACACACACACACTCACACAATTCAGTACAAAGCATATTATTAATCATATAAAAAAAAGCAATTAAATCAAAATGGTATAGAGCCTGAAGCTATGAGAACTGTCAATCCTGCTGGAAATGCCAGAGAAGATTACAGCTGGGTTTGTGGATTCCATGAACCCTTTTTTTGATTAGGGAGTCAATTATTTCTTATTACTGAAGATGCTATTTCGGAAAAAGACATTGTCAGTCAATCATGTTAAAAGTCCTCGAAACATGTGAATAAACCATTAAAGAAAGAGGTGGAGGCTGTGTGTATTCCTGTGTGTATATGTGTGTGTGTGTGTATGTGTGCGTTTGGTGAGACATTTTGCTGACCCTATTCCCTACCCAAACTCCTACTTGTGGTAAATTACCTTTTAACTACTGTACCTCTGTCAGGTCTTTGTCAGCATATGATAATTAGAGCCTTCCGTGCAGTGCATTTGAAAAGAAAATATATTTATTAGTTTATCTCAGAGAGAGGCATTTACACAAAGCTGAAGGTAAGTTTGAATGTGGTGATTATCTTGTCATTTTCAGACTGATTTTTTTAAGACCGTGCATCTGTGTGTGCAGCAGTAGGTCTTTGTGTGTGTGTGTGTGTGTGAGTGTGTGCCAGTCAGTGGGGATGAACTCTGTCATATATGATGCCACGTAATGTGCTGCTGGTGTGTGTGCATATAGGAGCGGATGGACAGAAATGCGCATTTATACTTATGTAAAGATAAATATGTGTGTGAGTGTGTGTACTTTAACTGTATTCAGCAGTGATGGGTACACACAGCACATTTCTTTGTTCTGTGTTGGTTTGACACCTCTAAACAACAACAGTGCTTCACTTCGCCCAGCCCCAACCCACCACCAGTCACACACTGTATGGACGGGAGCTGCCAATTAGCACTATCAAACTCTCTTATCAGCTGTCTGTTTACCAGAGAAAGCAAACCAAAATCAATAATAAGTTTTCCACAAAAACATGTACATTCATTAGAAGACTGAAGAGAACAAAAACGCAAGGATGCAAGGAGAGACTGCTTAATAACTAATTGCAAAGTATGACTTGTGTGCATATAAAAAAAAAGAAAAATATTGTTGAAGCCACAAGAACGGGACTGACCAGTAGAAAAGAACAAAGTTTCACAATCTTTTGTCTCTTTTCCAACTCCAGAGTCTAGTGCTGCTTTTTATTTTGGGGTTGGCTTTGTCTTGACCTGACCCAGAGGCAATCAAAGTCTCTTGTCTAAATTGCGAAGCTTTTGGATGAATAAAATTGCAGCTGTCTTGCAAAAACGTTGACCAAAAATGTTCTATTTTCAAAGCCAGGCGAAATGGTGTGACAAAGGGTGGGGACAGAGTTTCGGCATTGAGACAGAGACACGTAGAGGGGGGAAGGTTGAAGAAAGGTCTCTAAAGGCTAGAGGTGAGCTGATTTAACTGGGAGATGACTGTCGCTCTTCTCAGTTGTCCAGGCCCTCTTCATTAACCTAAACCCTGCAGTTCAGCTAACAGAAACAAAGGATGATGGCAAGGTTAGAGCAATGGACCCATCCTGGCACTCACTTACCCTGCAGCATGCTCTCTTCCCTCTGACTGCAGAGCTGTCTCACCCTTTACAGACAAACAAGGGACTACTTTTTACCACAAAGCCAGCACAGGCACAGTACTCATGACAAAATGTATACAGAAAACATACACAGCAATGAAGCATGCTAAAGGGAATACTGTAGTCAAAGGAGAGGCAGTGCCCCCTAGTGTTTTCATCAAAGAGAACTGGGACCAATCAACTACCCAAGCCACAATATAACAACAACAAAAGATAACAGAAACTCCTTAAGAAGGTGAGAAGCAAAGGTGTAATAGATAAAAGAACTGTGGAAACAGAGTGGTGGATCAGTAATGTGGTCAGTGTGCAGCACAACGATCAGAGAGGATAGACAAGGTTGAAAGACAAGAAAAAGGAAATGTGTCAAAAGTTAAACAGGTATATAATGGGATGGGGGCTGTGTGTGTTGAGTTAGTTAGCTAGTGATGGAAAGTAAAAGTAGTCCAACACCTAATGTTTGAAGCCGCAAAGGCAAAGAAAATAAGAGAGGCAAGCAGGTCATGAAGAACATCGCTTTGTATTCGCACCAAAAACTAAGGCCTTTCTTACAGTAGCCGTGTTTCCATCAAGGTTTCTAGCTGCGCATTTTGAAGTATCGCAGCAGAAAAGCTTAATGGAAACGGCAAAATCCGAATTTACTTCCTCAACTTCGCCAAAAAGTTTATACGCTCGCTTGAGGTGGTTTTTGGGATCTTCGAAAATGAGCAGATGCGCAAAACGACAGATGGAAACAGATTTTCCGACTCAGTTCTGCCGTAGCGAACATTCACGTCACGTGACGTTCAGCTGTTTCCGCTCCGGACAACATGTAACATCGCTAAAACTAGTTGGCATGACAGAATAAATACAACTTGCCCGATAGCAACACGTACCTGAAATATTCTCTCCATTTTGACGAGATGTGTGGCCGGGTTCTGTTTTCAACCGCTACTTCCTGTTTACTGTAGACATGCGCAGTGCTGACGTCTGACGTAATGACGCTGACGTCTGACGTAATGACGCTGACGTCTGACGTAATGACGCTGTGCGTGGCTTGGTAGATGCGCTACAAGCAGAGTAGATGGAAACACTTCTGCTTCGCATTAATTTGTATTTACATATTTGCGAGATTTCGAAAATTAGCTCAAAAATCGAAATGAAAATGGATGGAAACACAGCTAGTGAGATCTGCATTCAAGTCCAAGCCAACTGATAAAGTAGTTTCTCCCACACTACCATTCCATCTTCCTCTTTCTTTGAGGCTTTCATAACGCCATCATGTTTTACAACACACGCAGCTTTAAAATGGCTCATAAAACACCTCATACCTCGTTTCACCGTCATCTTTTCAGGCTTAAATACTAAATATGCTTAAGAGCAGGCACATAACCAAAGTATACCTCCTAAAATTTGCTATAAGGTATCAAACACAACTTGCCATAGGTGTTGGAGACTACAAAATGAAAGGGGAAATGGATCAACTAAAACAAGATAGTGTATACAGTATAAAGTTTCAAGTGCAGAAAAACATTATCAATTTTTATTTTACAATCACTCACATTCTGTTCCAATTATATCTATTTGCTGTGCAAAAGCCGCACAATCAGCAAGCAATGCATTGCCAAAAGGAAAAACAACCTAAATAAAAATAAAACTCTATGCAAACAAACCAAATAAAAAGTGTATTTGTACCTGGTATGGAGAGTATGAGGATGGCAACAAGAAAAATAATCCACACATTTTACAAATTGTGAATCTTTTTAAAACCAATTAAAGACAGAGTGAGATGGAGGCAGGCAGAGAATTTTGGAGAAAAAAAGGGGGATGACAAAAGGCAAGATCTACTGAATCAGGGAAAGAAAAGAAGGTTTAAACTCCAACCCTGGAGTCACTAAGTTCACTGACATTTGCGCCAGGAATGACCCTTGGCAATGCCTCACAGCTTTTCAGAAACATTTTCATTTTTCTTTTAACTCATAAGACGTGTTCCTTCCTCTTACATTTCAAACAGAATGAGACCATTCAAAGAGTTGAAAGCAAAAAATAAAAAAATAATGACAACAACAATAATAATGGTAATAATAATAATATTATTAATAATAAACTTAATTCAACATGAAGTGACAATTTGCTACTTGTGACAAGCGATGTGACAAGTGCTTTATTGGAGCTGTCAACACATCGACTTCACCACATTCAATCTCATGTCAAGCACTTGTATTCCCTCTCTGCTGAAGGTGACATAGGTTGATCCAACTGACACACCCTGACGCAGCAGGTGAAAGCATGGAAACACCACACTGACAACCGTGAATGTGACACAAAGTTAAGCAAGTTAGCGTAGAATGCACAAAAAAGAAAATCTATTTGAAAAATCTGCATTGCATTACAGATCACAACTTTAAATTTTAGATGAGTGATTGAGTCTGATCAGTGTAGCAGTGTTGCAAGAAACAAATTGCTCTTCAAAATCATATTAAATCCTGTTTGCACGATATATGAGAAGGTTGAGCCCCTACACCCCTGTGCTGTTTTGTGACACATGCCTAGAAAAATGGCATGAATAAATAAATAAATATAGTGTGGACTGAGGTTATTCGAAAGTGAAGATCCAAAACTAGCAAGTGCAAAACTCATCAAAAACCAGGGAGTTATGGAGCTTTTTATCATTCTACTATTTATTTAATGGGATATGGGAGCAAAAGAAGTACAGGTAAGTGGAGACTCGTTGCTTATTAAGGATGATGATAAAAGACAACAAATTCAAAAGATGGCTGAAAAAAGTGGGCAGCAGTGACCTAAGAGTATGAAAGAGTGGGAAAAAACAGGCTTGAAGAAAAAAAAGAGATCAAGACCTCGCCACTGAGGCAACAAGCCGGGAAGAACGAGAAAGGCAGACAAAGCCGCACACTGCTTTCACAAAGAAGAACAAAGAGAAGCGGTGCATCATGGGAGTCTGAGCCTTTCGTCACTACTGAAGCCCTGCTGGACAAACACACAAATGTAAAAATACACAAACTGAAATATAAACAGATTCATCTAAATGTTATATTTGTAAGAAGGTTAAAGGAAAGTATTTCAAGTTGAAATTGTTTATGACAAGTTATATTTTCTTTTCAGAAGAACACCTGTTCAACAGCCCCCACCCACCCCCACCTCCAAAAAAACATTAGAAGCTCACCTATCATTCAGACTAAACATTAGCAAACGTAGTGCAACATTTAGTTTAACATCTGAGTCAATATGTTATAAATGTGGTTGCGATAACAGGGATATTTGAATACCCAGTTTTTATTTAGAAAAATAAAAACTATTAATCTAAAAAAAATGTGAAAACCAAAAACCTAATCAATACAGAATCACCCCGTTCAGCTGAATAGCTGGAAATAAGTAAGACTAATCAAGTATTTAAAATGTGTATAGCATTGATAAAAGTAATCACATAGAGAAGTAATGATGCATAGAGAGCTTTTTCTTTTGCACAAATATCAAACAAACCAAAGCTAAAAGGCAAACGGTTGTTTACTTTAATTTAAATAATTTTTATAACTGCATTAACTATCTGCATATGCAAACAGATTTTTATGTTTGAATTATTTTAGAAACCAAGAACTGTGCACATAGATGTTCAATTGCATAGAACAGTGCACATTGAGGTGAGGTTCTTGGACATCACCATTGATGATATATTATCTTGGAAACAACATATAAGTTCAGTTAAAGCAAAATATAATAATAATAATAATAATGTCTTTGTCTGTCATCTGTGTATGTTTCCCATACACAGACGAAATTCGTCTCTGCATTTGACCCAACCACCACCAGGTGGTGCAGTGAGCAGCCAGAAAGCGCCCAGGGAGCTGGAGAATTAGGTGTGCACTCATAGACACCCCAAGGTGGGTAGTGGCCGGGGCGCGAACCCGCGTCCTTTGGGTCCCAAGTCGAAAGCCCTGCCACTACACCATCTTGGCTAAATATCTAGGTCTATTGCGATATTTTACAGAGTTAAAGATTTATTAAATGATAAGGCACTTTATTTGTTGTATAATACATTTATTGTGCCACACTTAATTTATGGTGTTAGCGTTTGGGGTATGGCGTGTAAATCAATTACAATGCCTATTTTTATATTGCAGAAAAGAGTTGTTAGAATTATCACCAGAAAGAATTTCCATCATCCTTCAAGCATTTTGTTTTATCAAATGAAACTGTTGAAGTTTTATGATTTAGTTGATTATAATATTTTGTTAGTTTTGTATAGAGCACAGAATAATGCACTTCCTTCAAATATTCAGAAGTATTTTGTTAGAAGAACGAGTAGTTACAATCTCAAGGGGACAAATGTATTTGTGAAGCCACATTTTAGGACTAGTTCGAGGGGAAGATCTCCCATAGTTCAAGGAATTGGGTTATGGAATGAATTGGAGGCAGATATTAAAGTGGCTCAATCATTGGTTGTATTCAAAAGAATGATTAAGTTTAAACGGTTAAAAACATATATCTAAATGAGTGGAGTTTAGAAATTGTAAGTGATACAGGAGGTATAAATTAAGTTGTTCATTATTTTGGAAATCAAATGAGTTGGTTGTATGAAGTGTTTATTGGAGAGTAAGGGGCAGATAAAATAAGATTTTTTTCTTCTTCTGCCGCCTTTCGTTTTATATATGTCTTGTCTTTTCTTTTTCTCTTATTGTATGTATTATTGTTGTGTATTTTAATTATAAAATGAATAAATAAACAAACAAACAAACATTATTTTAAAGCACTACTTGATCTGCTTGGATGGAAGTGCAGGTAGAAAGAATGATGTGGCAGCAGTGGCAGGTAGACAGGAATTATTAGTTTCTATCTCAAACTTTAGAGGAAAAAAATATTGCAAAATGATTATCAGATTGTCTCAAAAGTTTTTCATCTAACTGTTGTGACTCCTAGTTGCCCCTGTTCCTTTCTCCTTTTCCTTTCTCTCTCCTTGTCAGTTGCTCTCTCTTCCTCCGGCAGGTCTGATATGCCCGAGCTGGAGCTGAACTCTGAGTAGCACTGTCTCCGGGAAAAAAAAAAACAAAGTGATCAATGTGAGAAGGCACGGGGCGCTCACGGACAGGCCAATCAATGGTGGAAAGAACCTTGCCCAGGGCCTTATGCAAATGGAAGCACGTCCTGTAACCTCAGGAGTGAACATGCGCACTAGATCAATGGGACGAGGGTAGAACCTTACAGCAAGATCAGCTTCAGCCAGTAAATATGTAATGATGAATCCCTTAAGATTTCACTGAACTCAAATGAACTTCATCTACCTCTGTGTCTTATATCACAAAGAGGCGAATGAGACCTCATTTTGAAGACGTGTGGTAGATGATGGGAGGAGCAGGACAAGAGAGATGAGACTTCTTTGCAGAGTGATGCACTGTAGACTGATAGATTTTACACTTTTGTTTCACAAGGGACAAAACAGGAAAACAAAAAGGTGAGAGAAGTCTTATGAATAGTTACCTTGACAATTCTTATTTAAAATGTAATAATTTTCTATTACATCACCATGGTAACATTTTTGTGTTTTGAAAGAAAGGAGAAAGGTGTTGGTGGCTGTGACAGCCCCGATGAAAGCTTCCTGTGGCCATTTAGTACTGTGGATGGTGAGCTCAAGGACAAGACAAGACCAACTATTCTGAATGAAGCTTTGATATTCCTGGAATGTAACATTAATAGCAGGCATAGACTAAACAAAACCAATTCAAAGCATCTTATTTATTTCACACAACTGCCAGTAAGCTGAATGTCTTATGGAAAATGAAAGACCACAAATGAATTAGATATAACTGTACTTTCTAATTAATACTACAAATGAGATGAAGAAAATTAATTAAAAGTGGAAAAAACAAAGGGCAAAATGAAGTACATCCAAATAGATGATTCCAAAAATTTGAAACAACAATGCACATGGAGAGTGAAATGCTAGATGAAATTTGATGAAACTATAACACACACATAAACAAGATATACAAAGTCTTAAATGATACATTGAGTTGCTTTAAGTTGTTGTCAACTTTCAAAGCACTTATTTAGGAAAGCACAAATTATTAGCCTTATGTACTAAGGCACACATTTAGGAAGGTTGTGCCTGCAGTAATCCTGAAACCACGTTTACAAAAAAAAGGTGCTAAAATGCTGAATCCAGCAATTTTCTCAACTTTATTTTAGTTTTAAAGTTAGGTAGTTGTTAGGGAAGTAAATTAGGGAATGACTTAATAAAATATACATCCTTTAAAAGGGAAATACAATGAATAACAAAATAATAGAATTGCTGAATTAGAATTGTAATTGTTTAGCATATATCTTAGATCATTGTACTGTATACTGTTTCTTTTTATACTTTATATTTTTGCTAATTTGGTGTATAACTGGGACCTTGAGTACACAGTTTCATTCCACTTCATGTATCACATGTGATGCAAATGACAATTAAGAATCTTGAACCTTGAATACTACAGAAGTCTAGTTTGCTGGTAATAAAAAAAAAATAAAGAAAGCTAAACAACGTGCTCATCAGTTTATAACCATTATAAAACAATCTGGGGGATAGGCCTATGTATAAAGCAGGAAATCCAAAAACTTATGAAAAGATTGATGAGTGGAAATAATGTTCTGTGACCTTGATTGTCTTGTAACTGAGCATAATTAAATAAAATACAATTATCAGTCATTCAAACTACACCAAACAAGTTAACAAGAATTTCACACAGATTATTTTTCCCTTGATAATGAAGGAATAGCACGAGAGACAAGACACGCGTAAACCCTTTTCAATTCTCTCTCTACTCCTAACACCGCAAATGCAATCTAGAAACCAAAGATGCTCCTGAAACATAGAGAGAAACACCAACAAAGGTGAGAATAATGGCGACATATTGAAGGGAATACTTCACAAAGCCTATTGTGCGAGTATCCTTTTCAGGCAGCAAACCCGCTGTAATTTGGTCTGCATCATCTGCCTCTAGTCACAATGCAGCACTACAGCTTTGAAATGGATGGCAAATGAAGGCCATTTGTACATAATCACAGCAGATAGAAGAATTCAGGAGCTCTACAATGTGTTGTTGAGGTGGAAAGAAAGACCTTGGTCTATCTATGGCAGCCAGTGCAGCTAAGGTTTGGGGAATGGGAGGGG
>JBBPBX010001173.1:12344-30324 GCA_038048925.1 Garcialebias charrua | reverse complement strand
CTTTTAGGTGTGGTTGTATACAGTACTTGGGGGGGAGCAGTCATCCTCCAATGCAAGAGTTGGGGTTTTGATTGCACCAGCAGTCACATGCTGAAGTGTCCGTGGGCAAGACAGTGAACCCTTCATTGCCTCCGATGTGTCCCATCAGCGTACGATTGTGATAAAACACTGATAATTCTTTGTATAGATATAGTAGAGTGCTGTATTAATGGGTAAATGAGGGCGCAGAATTTAGTGTAAAGCACATTGAGTATCTTGATCAGATAGAAAGGTGCTATACAAGTACAGTCCATTTACCATTTACTTCTGAGTGCTGTATTAATGGGTAAATGAGGGCGCAGAATTTAGTGTAAAGCACATTGAGTATCTTGATCAGATAGAAAGGTGCTATACAAGTACAGTCCATTTACCATTTACTTCTGAGTGGATGTCTTACCTGCAGTTGTATAGATACTAGATTGGAGAATCAAGGACGTTCTAATGGATGAGTAATAAGTAAAAGCAAATTTCTACAATTTCCACTAGGGTGGCTTCGACCCAGGTCACCTTCTGGTCACAGGATCAGCACTTTCAATCCCCAGCTCCGACACTGTGCCAAAGTGTTCTTGAGCAAGAAAGTTTCATCATCTAGATGTTGAAACTTTTCTCTTAGTCTGTATTCTAATTAGCCGTGAACTTTATTCACTCATGAGTTTCTCTTTCAATTCTGCAAACCCAAAATCCCTCAGACTGCTGTCAGAGACAATAGAAAACAGTAAATAAATAAAATAAAACAAGAAATGCTCAGACATACTGCACACAACCTTAAAAAATAAATCTGATCTATCACTAAGTAAAAAATAAACAAATAATGTAAACAAAAATGTAAAGTGGTATTCAATGCGTTTGCCATGTGACTGACATTAGGAAACAGAAAGAGAGAGAGCTAGTTCACTACCATTCTGAAATTATTTTTACTTTGCTGAGAATACAAGACTACTCACGTTAAGTGTTAGTAATGTGATGGAGTAAATGTGATTCAAGTTTCTGTCTAAACTTCATAAGTGAGAGAGCTGAAGAGAAGAAGCAAGAAGGAACAGGTTGGCCAAGCATCAACACAGATATCAGAAAAAGACTGCAAAGTCCAAGACAGAGGTAGGGAGGGTGAATTGGATGGACAACATGTTTGATTGCTTACAAATGATACAGAGTAAAAAAGATGGAGGCAAAGTAAGAACTAACAGCCTTCCCCTGCAGCGTTAAACTCTTTTTTTCTTGCGCTCCCATTCAAAGGCAGTTAGTCTTTGATGTATCTATAATTAGTCAGTACACACTGTGAAGTATTTACAAAAAGAATCAAATTGCACTGAAACACTTGAGCGCTCGAAACAGTGGCTAACATGCTCTGCAGCAAGGGGAGCAAGCAGGAGAAATTAATGTTGGGCCTTTTGATGTGCTTGATCAGAAACGTATTTATTAACTGCAGAGGGGAACAGTAATTAACCCACAGACAGCTTGTTTTCTCTGGGTCTTTTCGTGTGTCAAATGGTTCATCCCACAAGGCTCCACTCGCCATTTGCCAGCTTGTGCACACACACTTCCTATTCCATCCCACTGGACTCTTTCCTCCTCAATTAAGTAGACTGTGCATGCGTATGTATATGTGTGTGGGTGTGTTGGCCTAAAAACATATGCTTATGGATACAAAAATGCACAGCAATAACAAAAATTAAACGTACAAAGACTGATTTACACATACTTCCACTGCAAATTGAAAGGCTATTATAAAAAAATCAATTTACCAAAATAAAATAAATAAATAAATCATGAAATACTAGATAGAAAAAAAAAATCTGTATTATAAAAGTGTTAACTTTATTTGTCTTATTATAACGGGGAAGAAGTCTGGGAGTTTTAACCCAAATACCACTAAGACAATCTAATTTAAATATTCTGATGTTACTGTATTTTTGTAATCACATTACAGGCACATGTAATATGCTATTTCTACAAGCCCAAAACCAGAAAAGTTGGCACGTTGTGGAAATCGCAAATAAAAACAGAATACAATGACTTGCAAATCTTTTTCAACCTATATTCAATTGAACACACTGCAAAGACCACATACTTAACGTTCGAACTGGTAAACTTTGTTATTTTTTGCAATTATTAGCTCATTTGGAATTTGATGCCTGCAACATGTTTCAAAAAAGCTGGCACAAGTGACAAAGAAGACAGAGAAATTTGAGGAATGCTCATCAAACACTTATTTGGAATATCCCACAGGTGAACATGCAAATTGGGAACAGGTGGGTGCCATGATTGGGTATAAAAGCAGCTTCCTTGACATGCTCAGTCATCCACATAGAAGGATGGGGCGAGGGTCACCACTCTGTGAACAAATGCGTGGGCAAATTGTCGAACAGTTCAAGAACAACTTTTCTCAACGAGCTATTGCAAGGAATTTAGGAATTTCACCATCTACGGTCCGTAATATCATCAAAAGGTTCAGAGAATCTGGAGAAATCACTACACGTAAGGGGCAAGGCCGAAAACCAACATTGAATGCCCGTGACCTTCGATCCCTCAGGCGGTACTGCATCAAAAACCGACATCAGTGTGTAAAAGATATCACCACATGGGCTCAGGAATACTTCAGAAAACCACTGTCAGTAACTACAGTTCGTCGCTACATCTGTAAGTGCAAGTTAAAGCTCTACTATGCAAAGCAAAAGCCATTCATCAACAAGATCCAGAAACGCCGCCGGCTTTGCTGGGCCCGAGCTCATCTGAGATGGACTGATGCAAAGTGGAAAAGTGTTCTGTGGTCTGATGAGTCCACATTTCAAATTGTCTTTGGAAACTGTGGACGTCGTGTCTTACGGACCAAAGAGGAAAAGAACCATCAGGACTGTTATAGGCGCAAAGTTCAAAAGCCAGCATCTGTGATGGTATGGGGGTGCATTAGTGCCCAAGGCATGGGTAACTTACACATCTGTGAAGGCACCATTAATGCTGAAAGGTACATACAGGTTTTGGAGCAACATATGCTGCCATCCAAGCGACGTCTTTTTCATGGACGCCCCAGCTTATTTCAGCAAGACAATGCCAAGCCACATTCTGCACGTGTTACAACAGCGTGGCTTCGTAGCAAAAGAGTGCGGGTCCTCCCCTGGCCTGCCTGCAGTCCAGACCTGTCCCCCATTGAAAATGTGTGGCGCATTATGAAACGTAAAATACGACAACGGAGACCCCGGACTGTTGAACAACTTAAGCTGTACATCAAGCAAGAATGGGGAAGAATTCCACCTGAAAAGCTTCAAAAATTGGTCTCCTCAGTTCCCAAACGTTTACTGAGTGTTGTTAAAAGGAAAGGCGATGTAACACAGTGGTAAATATGTCCCTGTGCCAACTTTTTTGCAATGTGTTGCTGCCATTGAATTCTAAGTTAATGGTTATTTGCAAAACAAAATAAAGTTTCTCCGTTCGAACATTAAATATATTGTCTTTGCATTCTATTCAGTTGAATATGGGTTGAAAAAGATTTGCAAGTCATTGTATTCTGTTTTTATTTGCGATTTGCACAACGTGCCAACTTTTCTGGTTTTGGGCTTGTATTTATGCATATACTGTACTGTATAAGGTTGTTTATAAGAGTTTTAGATGCCAGTGATGTCAAGTAAAATACAGTGGTTGGAAACACTGAGGACTTTGCTTGCACACAGAGGCATAGACAAAGAACAAATTTAAAAGAGACATAGACAGAAAAATACAAAGGGAATAGCTAGTTATCGTCACACAGTGAGAGAGCACAGAAAATTGTGAAGCTGTCACAGAAAAAACACTGAATGAATATTTATTGGTCAAATTAAAATTACAAAATACAAAACAAAACAAAAAAATAGAGAAGGTGAAAGAAAAAGACTGAAAATATTACTGGAAACACCAGAGGGACAAGCTTTTCTTACTAACCACACATTCATTGTGTGCAATAAACCATCTACCTACATATTATATTCTTATACAAAATACTTTCAAGCTAGAACTGAGATAGCCTGCTTGAGAATCCGTGTCATGAGTACAATGGCTAGGGTGGAATGGGGGGAGTGGTCTGATCCATTCATAAAACCTCTTTGAAGAAAGGGAGTACTGTACCGGTAGTCACAGCACTGAGGTGGTGAGTAGGTGTATTTGGAGCTATAGATGAAGACCATGTACACATCTAGATGCACCAGTATTACCAAACAGAAACAGCCCTTTTCAGGAAAACCTAACTAAAAAATTCAAACTGATGACTTAGCCTTTAGATTTCCAGATTTTAGTCCCACAGACGTCAATGGGAAAAGCTCAAAGGGTAGTCACAAAAAATATACAGTATGTGCACATACTGTATTAGGGATGTAACGTTACACGTGGGTGTACTGAACCGTTTCGGTACGGCACGTTCGGTTCGGTCCACCTGCGTACCGTTTCGGTTAATTTTTCACTAATTAAACGTTATTAACGGGAGAATATATCCGCCGCGGAACTAAAATTCCTAGGCGTGTTTCAGCACGGCGCTATTATCTTGCAGCACGCGCAGCATTAACAGCCTAGCTTCTCGTTGTGCTCTGCTGTCTGGGAACGTTATGGCTTCCTTGTTAAAAGACTAGCGCAAATCCAAAGCTGTTTTTGGACGTTGTTTCACGAAGATTGGATCTGAAGCAGCAACGCGTCTAAGTTGTTAACGGACTTGAAACGACGTCATCCAAATGTGAAAGTCTTCTACGAGCAAGAAAAGCAGCTTGCAAACACCGAACAGCAGCTGCATTTAAACAACCTTCAGGTAACTCAGATCGGTCCAGATCAATAACACAAACTGTAGGAGTTTTTAAAGCTCTGGATTTACGGCTGAATGTTGTTTATGCGCCGGCTTTAAAGTTATTGAGTGTCGCTACAACATCCATCACGTCAACACTCCAGCCAAAAAGTTCAGCACTTTATGAAAAAGTTAAAACTTATATTGTCAACAAGACCTGGAGCTGATTAAAGCTCTGCCCTGATGATGATGATGATGACTGAGAGATTTGACCACCTCAACCGTTCAAGAAGAGGTATTGTTGTTTTATTATTATTATCTAATTAACTTTTTAATTTAAAAATTATAATCTTATTAACTCATTATTTTTTACCTCTTTGTGTTTTATTTCCAGTCTGGGACAGAGATAGCAGTTGACTTCTTCCTCTTCAGGGAAATCCACCAGATCACCTGCAGCTAAGAAGTGTGTGATGACTGAACTCTGAACTTTTCCAGGCACCTGTCCCACCTGGAGGAGCAGGTCCAAGAAGAGGTTGTTGTGAGTAATGAGGACAAATACAGCCACACTGCTGCTACCTGTTTTTACATATATGATTTTCTCCACCACTGGAGATATTCACTGCAACTAGATCAGTGCTTTTAGCAGAAAATGTGGACAAGTTGGTCTTTTTGGACAAAAACTTTAAACTTGATTACCGGTAGTTAGATTGTAAACAGTCTGTTGCTGCTTATTGTTCTGGTTCTGGCTGTTATTGTATTTATTAAGATTTTTATTATTGTTAGTATAGTTTATTTATTGTAAAGAATGCCGTTTATTTAAAATATCATCCAAATGGGTTGCTTTTATTTATTTTTATACAAACGTATTGTTTACTAGGCATATTTTCAAAATAAACTTTTTTTAAGTCTTTTTTTTGTACTGAAAATAAACCAAACCAAACCGAAATGTGATTTTAGCGTACCGTTACACCCCTAGCACATATGTAGTGTTTTTGCTTCAATTTGTAGATGAATTAGTATTAGTGTACCGAGTCTAAACAAGTCTTTTTGCCAGTGGGAGGTAAGATGTGTTTGCAGAAAATGAACTCACCAACTCTACAAAAGACAGACCTCCATAACTGTGGGCTATGATAAAGACATTCTTGGCAGCAGCTTTGGACACAAAGTGGTCCCACACGTAGAGCATGTGTTCTTCAGAGGAACCATTTTCCTGTAAGACAAAAAAAAAAAGTCTGTCATATCAATAACACAAAAACTTAATTAGGACAAGAACAACCAATGAGAAAAAAGTAACGATAGAGTTGTTAAACTCTGTTGATGCCTTAAGGCTGGAATACACCTGAGCGTACATGAAGTACGCCACTGTACGCGCGCATTTTGTGCGCATGTTTTCGCTGCTATAGCTCGGCTTTTATCAGCTTTCAAACGCTCGCGTTCTCGCTCCAGATCCTTGTTGTAATATGAGCAGCTGCGCGCGGAGGGGACTCAACTGAGCTCGCTGATTGGTCACTTGCTGACACGCCTACTGAAATGATTGACAGCTTTCAGTCAGCTCAGTGAAACCTCGAGAATGCATCATGAGCAGCTCGCTGAAGACCGCTGCGGTGTTCTGATGCGGTGTTTCTACTATATATGTTATAAAAAGTTATCTCAGAAATAAAAATAATAACAGGGAGCGCTTTTCCTGCAGCACACAGTCCACCAGGGAATATTTAAAACATTGCGCACCCAGGTAGGACCTGAATTCATTCATTTCAGTCATCGAGTGAACGGAGGAAGAAGCGGTTACTTGACTTTAGGCAAAAAAACAAAAGAAAAGGCCCGATCAGCGATAAAGAAGGGGAATTTATTTCATTTGTGTAACATACAAAACAGTCCGGCGCCGGGGAAGTTTATGGTCAGACACCGCGCAAGCGTCCGCGGTCGTAAAAAAAAAGCTTTGCGCGCACATGCCCTGAGGGGCTACGCGGGGCTACGCTTTTGCCTTGACGTACGTACGTGGCGTATAGGCGTATAGAGAGAACGCTCAGGTATATTTTGCCCTTTAGTTCCAAAGAATCAAAGCATGAATGCTAGAGGCAACCAAAAAGAGATAAATACAAAAAAGGTAGTGTTAGCCTAAGGTGATTTTAACAAAGAACCACACTTCAACAGATCAATAAGTCTTGCATATTGCAAATGCCCCAAATGTAAAACTCAATAGTGAGGATGACATAACATTTAAATCTTAATTTGTACCCTACTGCTGAATCGATGGCCCATCTAAACACAAGTAAAGGCATAATGGGAAGACACTAAGGGAAGGTCAAAAGGAAGAAAGAAAACTCCACCCACACAAGATAAAACAAAAAAAAATACAAAATGCAAAGAGGCTTAGTCACAATTACAAAAGGAGCCACCTGCCAATGTGCTCTCATCAATCTCATCTGTATGTATACAGTTGCAAAGACATGAGGGTTCATGTAACTATAAGACATGTTTAATTAACCTAAGATGTAAGTGCTTATCCAGGGCTGCAGAGAACAATAGTAAAAACTACTGGCCAGAAAAGGGCAACCGTTAATGAACTTGCAACATTGATTCAAGGCTTTGATTTCCTATCAAACTGTCTGGTTCACAATAGAAATCAACAACACATACTCACAAGAGGCTGCTGCACACATGGAGCCCTGTTGACTAGGAACACCTGTATCCTCCACAACACTATATTGTAGACGTGCATAATGCAAGCTTGATAGCTAAAACACACAAGTGGGTCTACAGTTCTACTAATTAGCATACCTATACATGTAAAAAAATATATAGCTAAAAAATAAACAAACACAAGCCTATGGAGAATGGAGCCTCATCTGTTAATTGAGTGTCAAACTGCTCAATGTGACTCAAAACAAATAATTAGCAATATAAAGTAAAGGACAAAGGGTGTCTCTTTAGAGACTATCCTGTTGGTTTCCATAATGTGATTGCATTTTTAATAAGACAGTGCATTATAACAGAAAGATAATTACTTTAACTTTCACTTCTTTAAAAGTGGTAATTGAGGAGAAAGTGTAAAACACACACACACACAGGCAAAATATGGTTTATACTTACGTATAGAAGAAAGAAATCATTTAAATTGACAAAATGTTTTGCTTGCCTGCATCTGTGTGTACAAGTCTGTGTGTGCTTGTAGTATTTGATGATGTGCTGATGTGTCTTTTTGTTGCAGTGTTTGTCTAGAAGTAAATTAACCTGTCAGACTGTTTGTGTTTGTGGCAGATTAGCATGAGGGGCTTGTGGTGTCAGTGGCAACCTCAGTTCACAGAGTGTGATGCAAGAGTTGGCAACTTTGCTACTGCCTGCCCTTCTGCCGTCTGTGCAGTGCACTTGTTTGAGTGCTTGTGTACATGCGCGTGCATATGTGCTGTTCGCTATGAGCGGAGAGGCTGGGTGAAGGAGAGTTGTCTGTCTGAAAGGCTACAACATCAAAGTGCTTTGAAGAATCCCTTCTTTCTCCTTCACCATGTCACCATTTATCTGTGAGGTTCATTTCATTAGTCTGCCTTATTTCCTCACTGTCCCACTGTCATGCAATTTATATTCTTCTTCGATGACACCACCCGTTTTTTCTTCACACTCCTCCATGACCACTCAACTCACTCTTTAGTGTCACGGCTTGACATGGGTTCACATAGCATTTTAAAGAGGCTGTGCATGTCATCTTTACTTCTTAAATACATTCAAAATGGACGGTACTGTTCCTAGAGCAAGCAGGAATACCTCAGGGCCGCCCCTTGTCTCTGATCCTGTTTGTGGTGTTCATGTACAGGATCTCAAGGTGCAGTTGAGAAAAAGGCGGGCGTCAGGTTTGAGGTTTCTCAAGGTCTCATCTCTGCATTTTGCAGATGATGCGGTTCTGTTGGTATCTCCAGGCCATGACCTTCAGTGTGCACTTAAGGAGTTCACAGCCGATTGTGAAACAGCTGGAGTGAGAGTCAGCTCTTCTAATCTGAGGCCATAGTTCTCAAGTGGAAAACAGTGCAATGTCTTCTTTGGCTTGGGTTGTGAATCTCTGCCCCAAGCAGAATAATTCAAAGTTCTAGGAGTATTGTTTATGATTGATAGTAGGATAGAGCTGGAGATGAAACAATGGCCTTGCCTGCAGTGATTCAATTCAATTCAGTTTATAGTGCCAAGTCACAACAGAAGTCATCTCAGGGCACTGAACAGAAACATTCGCATAAAAAAAAGTTAACACTATTTATCTGAGGAGCAGACTGCTTTGAATTTAACGCCATTGCAGAACTCTGATCTTGAGCAAGCACGAAGACAACAGTGGAAAGGAAAAACTCCCTCATGAGGAAGAAACCTTTAGCAGAACCAGGCTCAGCACAGGCGGCCATCTGTTTTGACTGGCTGGGTTTGAGAGGCACCGATACACAATGGCAGGTCAAGACTCATATTAAGATAGAAATGGCATCAAACTATTCAATTTCATCAATTCATTTGAGGAAATGAGGTCAATTTGTCCTCCATTAGTCTAAGCTTATAGCAGTATAACAAGCCAACTCTAATTATAAGATTTATCAAAAAGGAAAGTCTTGAACCAATTCTTAAAGCTGGACAATGTGTCAGCCCTATGGTCAGAAACTGGAAGTTGGTTCCGCAAGAGAGAAGCCTGATAACTGAAAGATCTTCCTCCCATTTTGCTTTTGGAAAATACAGTAGGAACCGCAAGTAAGCGACAAATGAGATTTTTGTTCTGGGTCTGTTGTAATGAAGAAGTACCTCAGCAGAACAGCAACAGTTTTGATTTACTGATTACTGTACATACCTATGCTTATGAGGTATGGATCATGAATGAAATAACATGATCCTGAATACAATTGGCTGAAATGGGCTTCCTCAGTAAGGTGGCTAGGCTCAGCCTCAGAAATAGGGTGAGGAACTCTGTCACCTGAAAGGAATTTGGAGTAGAGCAGCTAAGGTGGTTTGGGCATTTGATTAGGATACCTCGAGGATGTCTCCCCCTGGAGGTTTTCCAGACATGTCTGACTGGAAAGAGACCCCGGGATAGATCTAGAACCTGCTGGATGGATTATGCATTCTGTCTGACCTAGGAGTGTCCTGGGGTTCCCCAGAAGGAGCTAAAAAGTGACACTAGAGAGTGGAATGCCTGAATTATTATTATTGTCATTGACTTGCTGCCGCCGCAACGTGAACACGGAGAAAGGGCAGAAAATACATACACACTTAAAAATGGATGGAGGGGTGAGATGAAAAGACTGGAGACAGCACAAATACTCAACAGCCTTTGCCAGAAAATTATTTGATGATAGGACTGCAGCAACATGCCACACTTTGAGCGGCTTCATGGCAAGAAAGCATTTCCGGCCTGGCTCAAAACATTTTTATGAAAGGGGTTAGTAGGAGATAACTAACAAAATACTACAATTTTATGTCTACTTCTGTTTTTTAAGGTTATGGATACATTCAATTATTATATTAAAAGAACTGCAAATGCTCCTGACTCCATGTACCAAGCCTGTTGCCATCTTCCTTCAACCATGACTATCAGTAGGCATATGAGGTGGATTCCTGTTTGTGAATGTGTTTAATAGATTAACAGAAAGCTATGTTTTTTTCTCTTAATGCATACTGTATGCATATCTCCTGCTTAGATAGTTCCACGGCAAAAACTGTTTTAGAAGCTGACAGAAAAATAACATCAGCCGATCAAGAGAACATTTGACAGAAATTCCTATTCCTAATCATTAGAGTCAACAGAAATGGGATTTTAGCCAAGATTTTGCCACGTAATAAACAAATAATAATAATAATAATAATAATAATAATAAAGAAGATATCTCTACACTCAATGTGTCTCATAGTTGTCAAGTTTTTGGGAAGTTTCAATTAATCACTTTGGTTTACTCTTAAAACTTTCATTCAACTTAAAAAGCCATGCTTGACTGTGAATGCACATGCGTGTACACGCACACCCTCCACCACACACACACACACTCAAACAGGCACGCACACAGAGCAAGAGCAACTGTATCACACAAGCTCTTGTTCCTCAAAAGTAGTTTAGTCTAATGCTTGGCCTGTGTTTATTCACTGTAATGAGAAGCAGGGAGAGCAAAGAAGATAGAGTGCAACAGGAGCCAGAATAACAACACTTCCGCCAACATAAACCCAGTGTCTTCCCGAAGCAGGAAACAATGATTCTAACAACATCAACACACTCTGACAAACAACCAACTCAGACCTCCCTGCTCTCCTTGATGCTGTTCCTCCTCAGTCACCTAAAAGACAGAAGACTTCAGAAAACAACTGAGGCAGTTGGGATTTCCAAGACGATTGTGAGCAGCATCGACTTGAAAGCATCTAGTGGATGAGAGCCATTATACTTTTTTGGAGCCTTTTACAAATCTTTCAGCAGGAGCCAAAAGTGTCAGGACAGTGTCACGGGATCCCTAAACAGCTTTATTGGGTCTGGACTTATTTGCTTGGGCAGTGCTGGTTTCATTCTTACAAAAAAATGTTGCTTAGCATTTAAAGGTGCTAGAGTGAGAGTTGAAGAAAAAGAAAGCAATAAAAGCACATATTATGTAAAAAAAAAATTCACAAGTTTTGTCTTGTCAAGAGAGAAAAATTATTTAGCTTACGCAGAAGTTCTTTTTCTCACTGACTCACTTGTTTTCACACACAAACACACACGCATAAACTGGCTGACCTATCTCTCAATCTCTCAGTCCCCTTGTGTGTTTAGGCCACACACCGTGTAAAGCGACTTGCAGTCTCAGTCATTACAGTCTTTAATATGTCAAGCTCAGCACGGAACAAGATTGTTTTCATTTGGCCTAATGATTAGAAATTAAATAAGCAATGTAGCTAATTACATGTTGGATATTAACAAAGAGGTTATTAGAATGAGTTCGTTTGTGTTTGTTTTGTGCACAATTGCATTCTTGTCTCTGCAGACAATTAAAAAGTGGTCCTGTAAGACACCTGTTTGCAATTGCATTCTAATCAATGTCTGGGAAATGTAGTCCTTTGTCATCTCTCTCTCTCTCTCTTTCTGCTTTTTTTTTTCTTCCCCTTTCGTATTTGTTTCATTTTTTTCCCAATCTTTAAAAGCAGACAGAGAGCTTAGGCGAGCTGGAAGCTGTCTGGGAGCTGATGGGTCCGCTAGAGCAGGGGAAAGGAAGGTATGGAGCAAATTAGCAGCAGAGATGGGAAAATAATGACTGTGGCATTGTGGGTAATTAGCAGGTATAGCACCTATGGAGAATTGGGAATATAATGATGTGAGAAAGAGACAGAGAGAAGGGAGAATGAGGTGAAAAACGTGTGCAAGATTAACAAGAGGGAGGAAACTAGGTGTGTGTGCATGTGTGTGTGTGTGAGAGACGGAGAAATGCATGTGTAGGTGTGTTATTTGACTTTGCAGTGAAGGAATACAGTATACAGTGTAAGGAGGCTGAGTGAGTGAGTGAAACAGAGAAAGACAGAAGCCAAACTACAGCGTATATGTTATTCCACGTGCAAATTAGTGTGCACAGACTGTATACAATAAAATAGCACGACCTTGGCGGGGTCACGCCGCTCTGACAATATTTGCCAGGGCATTGTTTCAAATCAATAACTCATTAACAAACTACAAAGGAAGTTGCTGTGGGTTTGTGAGATTCTTTATTAGAAAAGAGCGTCTGTGGGCCAGAGAGGTCATCAGTGTGACATCTCAGCTAGCATCTCTCTGCCGCCCGGATTGTCAGGTGAAATTACTGCGAGTCATTAATTGACATAAGGCAAAGGAGAGCGGGCAGGCAGACAAGGCAGTGTTTGTTCAGGATGACCCCAAGGGCTGTGTGTGTGTGCACCTGAGTGTGTGTGCCTGTATGTCTTTATTTGGATCTGCCTGTATTTACAACGGGCTTGTGTGCAGAGAGAGAGAGAAAGAGCGAGAGAGTGAGCAGCAGTGGGGCAGGGAGCTCGGTGGGTGAGGAGGTGTGAGGGAGGGCAGGATGGAAGTGTTTGATGGTTGACCTGACTGGAAGATTGGGAGCAGGGATCTGAGACCGGTAACTCTGGTTCTGCCTTGGTTGAACACACAACTGCACACATATGAGTCCATGAACAGATGTTCTGTACTTCACAGGACACGTGCTCAGGAATGCTCTCACACACTTGGAAACTTTCCGAAGTCAAATGTGCTAAATTATACACTGAACTCTAATAGGACATAACCCTGAAGTGCAAAAAGGCCACGCACTGTGGTGTACTTCGATTGTGTCTAAAATACAAATGCGCACAACCCTTTCACACCCAAATACAAAAAAATATATATATACTGGCATCCAGCCAATTTGCTCTCTGCAGCAAGGAAGTGAGCAGTCTTCTAGTTCTGGTCATTGACCTTTTCTCTGACCAAGTTCAGAGGTTAATCAAGTTCCTACCTATCTTTGGAAATGCTGAGTCTTACGTCTTGTATAGATCGCAAATCAAATGTCAAATAAACTCTGACTGAATAATTGCTTATGGGACACAGGTTGGGACAAAGGTGAGGGTGACACAGAGAAAAACAAATTCAGATTTTTTTTGTCTATGTCTTAATGATTAAATCGAGCTTTTGTATGTGCATGTATATTTGAATGTGTGTACTTTATTGAATCCTCAGACATTCTGTATTGTACTTCAAAATCAGGGACAGACATTTTCTGCACAAACACAGACCAAGACATGGGCCTCAGTGACACCAGTGCACAGGTGCAGCTGGGAATAAAGGTTTTACTTAAAGGCAAAACATAAATAATGGATACAACTTTCTTCAGAAAACACACTATGCATGATTTAAAACAAATAGAATGAGACAGTGCAGGGTATCCTGTTTGAACTACGCTAGCCTCCAGAAACTGAAGACAACAAAAATTAGAATATTCCTATATTTGAAGAGAAACTACAAAAATAAAATGATCATATGCATTCATCTGTCCATAAAAAAAAAAAAAAAAAACGTAAACGGTAATTTGGTACAACATAATGTGGGTTTTAGGTTAGGGTTATGGTTTAATACAACATAAATGATACATTCAGTTACCAAACGAGCTCCTATCTTTTGTCTCTATTGTGGTTATATGGCATAATTTTATTTTCATTATTGCGACTAAGCTGAATACATTTAGGAAAACTAATGATTATTAAAATACCTCTAAAAACCTCTGTTAAATAAATAATCTCATTGTTCATTTGTCACTAATCGTTTAGGTAACCACCAATACCACGCAGAACCATAAAAAATAAAATAAAAAAATGAAACTATTCCACTCATTTATAGAAACAAGTGGGGCTTAAAGAAAGGCAAAGCTCTGTTTTTTGTCCTCTGCTTGTTTTTTTCCCCTTCTTCTTTCCAGGGCCTGCTGGCCTAATCCCAGCCAACCAGCCTTGGGTGAACTCTTTGGAAGCTTCTTAAACCCATGAATGTGCCTTTTGTTCCTGCCATTCCTCCGCTTGGCTGACAGAAAATAGCTAACTGGATTACTGCTAAAATTCAGAGTAAAGTGAACTCCCAAACTTCTATATGACTAAGTGCTAAGACAGTGCCCCCACCACCCGTTCCTCCTTCGCTATCCTAATCAGCATCCCCCCGATCAGATTTTCTATCCCTCCATGCCTCTCCATGTCCTCCCTCTTTTTTTCTTCTCTCCTCTGCCATTATCCCCCTAAACATGGCTGGGTGCTGTGGGATCTGGAGAAGAGAGGAGAGCGATTAGATGAGGTTGAGAGATTGCACACTATGAATCAACCAAGGGCTAAAAAGTATGAATCCTAAAAGCAGTTAAGAGCTTATTAATGGTCTAAAGAAGCGTATTAATCAACTCAACTCCATCAGATTCTTTTGTGCATGTGTGTGTTTGTGTGTGCATGCACATCCATCTTTGTTTGTCAAAATTAGAAAGAAAAAAAAAGAAAACATCCAATTTCACTTTCTGGGCAAAGCTACAGATCAAGACAAGTGTTAGTTGAAACTTATGGTATCTTTGTGTTATTTCAGATTTTTGAATATTATATTGAGTGAAATAATTTGAATATAAGCATGTGTGGTTGCATATTTCTTAACCCTTAGATGCATAAGTGGGGTCAAAAATGACCCAGAGGGTTGTTATTCTTCCAAATCTCTGAAATTTAAAGTTTTTACATTTCAATATTACAGGTATTCCTCATAAAACATGCTTGTGACGTGAAGCCATTTGATTAAAAAAAAAGAAAGAAAACGTTTTAATACATTTTAAAGGCTATGTGCAGGTGGTGTAGCTGCTCACCAGGAGTTATAGTGAGTTATAATGTGGTTTAAAAAAGAAAAATATAAAACAGTAATGCTAAAGAGGTTTGATTTAATCCACCACCTACCTGGACTAAGTGAGCTTAAGGAGAAAGATGCAGATACAAACACATAATTCCAGTAATTTATTTATTTTTGCCCCCTTAACATTTGATTACAGGCATATGCTTCTGCATAGCTGTGCTTATATGGGTATGTGTAAGCATGTGACAGCCTATTCCAAGACAAACCGAGGCAGCACAGTAACAGTGAAGGAGGAGACGTGGACAATAAAGACAAGGTCATACGCACAAACATTCTTCTCACTTTAAGGTCAAAGGTCAGAATTCAAGAGGCACCAACAAAAAGCTAACCTGCTCAGTGCACACTCATTATAATCACCCCAAGTAGGGCAAAATTAACAACTAAATAGTAACATATATGATATATTATATATATATGATATATTATATATATATGATATATTATATTATATATTTATATTATACATATTATATTGTGTATGTTATATTATGTGTTATATTATACATATTATATTATGAGTTCCCCTATTCAAAAAGGGGGACCGTAGAGTGTGTTCCAACTACAGTATAGGGGGATCACGCTCTTAAGCCTCCCTGGTAAGGTCTATTCAGGGGTTCTGGACAGGAGGGTCCATCGGATAGTTGAACCTCGGATTCAGAGGGAGCAGTGTGGTTTTCATCCTGGTTATGGAACATTGGACCAGCTCTACACCCTCAGCAGGGTCCTGGAGGGTGCATGGGAGTTTGCCCAACCAGTCTACATGTGTTTTGTGGACTTGGAGAAGGCGTTCAACCACGTCCCTCTGGGAACTCTGTGGGAGATAGTCTGGAAGTATGGAGGACCAGGCCCTATGATACGGGCTGTTAGGTCCCTGGTATGACCGATGTCAGAGCTTGGTCTGCATTGCCGGCAGTAAGTCGGACTCATTCCTGGTGAGAGTTGGACTCTGCCAAGGTTACCCTTTGTCACTGACTTTTATGGACAGACTTTCTAATCATAGCCAAGGTGTTGAGGGGACCCATTTTGGTGGCCTTACGATTGCTTCTCTGTTTTTTGCAGATGATGTGGTCCTGTTAGCTTCATCAGGTCGTGATCTACAGCTTTCGTTGGAGCGGTTTGCAGCCGAATGTGGCGCAGCCGGGATGAGGATCAGTTTCTCCAAATCCGAGGCCATGATCTTGACCCGGAAAAGGGTAGAGTGCCCTCTCCGGGTCAGGGACGAGGTCCTGCCCCAAGTGGCGGAGTTTAAATATCTCTGGGTCTTGTTAACGAATGAAGGAAAAATGGAACAGGAGATTGAGAGGCGGATAGGTGCGGCGTCGGCAGCGAAGTGGGCGCTGGACCGGTCTGTCATGGCCAAGAGAGATGTGAGTCAAAAAGCTAAGCTCTCAATTTATCAGTCAATCTACGTTCCCACCCTCATCTATGGTCATGAGCTTTAGGCTGTGACTGAAATAACGAGATCTCAGATACAAGTGGCCAAAATGAGTTTTCTCCGCAGGGTGTCTGGACTCTCCCTTAGAGATAGGGTGAGAAGCTCGGCCATCTGGGAGGGACTCAGAGTAGAGCCGCTGCTTCTCCACATCGAGAGGAGCCAGTTGAGGTGGCTCGGGCATCTGGTTAGGATGCCTCCTGGACGCCTCCCTGGGGAGGTGTTCCGGGCATGTCCCACCGGGAGGAGACCCAGAGGAAGACCCAGGACACGCTGGAGGGACTATGTTTCTCGGCTGGCCTGGGAACACCTTGGGATTCCCCCAGAGGAGCTGCTCCAAGTGGCTGGGGAGAGGGAAGTCTGGGCCTCCCCATTTAAGCTGCTACCCCCGCGACCTGACCCCGGATAAGCGGAAGAAAATGGATGGATGGATGGATGGATGGATGGATATATTTAAAGTAGTTCCTCGATACTTCGTAGTTTGACTTTCACGGACTTGCTCATTTGAGATTTTTCAGTGATTTTCAACTTTAATATTACTCATGTGATTGGGATGATACGGGATAAAAAGTTAACAGGAAAAAAAACTGGACAGGCTCTGCCATTTTAGAGTTTACTTTCAATAAGCCTATACTGTAACACTAGTCAAAAGATATGCTGGTGAAGATTCTCAGTCATCCAGGAATTGATCAATTCTAAAAACTTTCAACACAAAAATAACTGGACTTTATCTGTAACAGAAGACGTTTTGCTCTAAGTCTTCTGTTACAAATAAAGTCCAGTTGTTTTTGTATTAAAAGTTTTTTTAATTGAACAAGACAAAAGATCTGTTTCTTGTTGCTGTATTCATTTGTGACCATCTGCTCATACAGACTCATGTTCATGCTGCTGCTTGTAATGATGTTTTTCTATTACATTGGTGCTTAGTGTATTTTTAGCTGATGTTTTTCTTAGTTCATATCTTAGATGTTACTACTGTTCTTCTCTTACATGTTTTGGTTGTTGAATGTAACTGGGACCCTGTGTACATAATCTCGTTTCATCATATGTACCACATGCGGTGCAAATGACAATAAAGATTCTCTCTGACTCTGACAAGAACAACACTACCCAGAAGCCAACAGTGTTTCCGGCCGCTGCTTTCTGCTGAAATGGAGGGAAAGTTTTGAAACGTAAAGTCAGAAGTAACGATCATCTGTTAAGCTCACAGAACTGGTAGGAAAATCGCAAATATTCCTGAAGCTCAATTATCCACGCGCACATCAACCTGGACAGAGCGGTGGGCTTCATTGCTGCAGGGTACGTCTGCAGAACTGGAAGCGAGCTGCTGTTCTGCAGAGATGGTGAGTAAAATTTTGAAGACCTGTTCAGTACATATATGTATGTTGTTTAAATTATGTAGGTTTCAGAGTTTAGAACA
>JBBPBX010001172.1:35442-108111 GCA_038048925.1 Garcialebias charrua | reverse complement strand
TATTACACTTAGATGGCATTGCACACAAAATCGAACACGCTACATCATCCAGCTAAACGTTCTGCTGTACATGAACATTTTACATGGTGTTTCTCTGAGAAACAGAAAACTAGAATGAAAACCTTGAATGCATGTATGTGTTGTACATGAGGATCACTAATTGATTTAGTCACATTTGACACACGCAACATAGAAATGTGCAGCATGTGACCCTTGTGCTGAGACATTGCACATATGTTGTCTACAAGTCAAAAAGCAGTGCTGATAATAATGTTAGCTATGAATCTATACTGTCATAAAGAGAGGCAGACGTCTTGAATCTCCTCTGTTAAGGCCAGTCACAAAAAGATGTTTCACACTACAACTGCAGCTTAACAAAGTCAAAGCAGCACCAACAGTTTTTATGACAGCATCATGTACAATCACGATCCAACAAATCATGTCTAATTCATGATCACATTTTGGAGAAGAACTTGGACCTCATGTGCCTCACAGAAACTTGGCATCAACCAGATGTGTACAGTTCTCTGAATGAAGCTTGTCCCTCTGGATACAGTTATCTACAGAGAGCCCGTTGCACTGGCCGCAGTGGTGGTCTGGCTGTAATCTACCGCAGTAATTTAAAATTGTCACATCTGGCTTCTCAGGACTTTTCTTCTTTTGAAAGTTTGGCCTTCAACCTCAAAGCCCCACTCCTGATGAACGTTATATTGATTTATAGGCCTCGCAAACCACGTTTCATTTAACTCAGATATGCATGACCTCCTCACTTTTTTCTGCACCTCCCCTGTGAAAAATATTTTTCTTGGCTATTTTAAATATCCACATGGACAATTCCTCTTCCCCTCTGGCAACAGATTTTAACCTTCCTAGCGGGTCGAGATCCCACACGCACTTATGATGTTAACGGGTCAGTTGTGACCCATCTTAAATCAGCCAAAAAATGCCCTCAAAACTGTGTTTTTTTAAGAAGTATTAGAACACATCTCTAAAATAGCATATGTATGACAAAGTTAGTGAGGTCACAGTGTGTTTATGATTTCAGTTTTGACACTGATTATTGGTTGATAGTCTTATACCATAACTGGGTCACAAATGACCCCAGCGCGGCAAGTGCGTGTTGTTTTATAAAAAATACAAAATAAATTTAAATAAAAAATATATATATTTTTTTAATTTAAATAAAGGTTCCAGACAGTGTGTTTATGATTTCAGTTTTGACACTGATTATTGGTTGATAGTCTTATACCATAACTGGGTCACAAGTGACCCCAGTGCGGCAAGTGCGTGTTGTTTTATAAAAAAAAATAAAAATTTAATTTAAATAAAAAAAAAATTTTTTATTTTATTTAAATAAAGGTTCCAGACAAAGTCAAAAAGCCTTGATGCAAAAAAAATATATTTAAAAGACAGTATCATGATTTAAAATTTAAAACGGGTCACTACGGACCCTAACACCGTAGGAAGGTTACGTCTCTTTTGGACTCTCTCAATCTCACTCAACACGTTGACGCTCCTACGCACAACAGGGGACATACTCTGGATTTGGTGATTACAGACACTGTACTCATTAATAACTTATCTGTATATGACCTGGGTGTCTCGGACCACAGGGTCATCTCCCTGGAAGTGCCTTCAACTTCGCCTGCTTCAAACCCAAAACGATCTATCCAGTTCCGTGACTTTAAAAACATTTCCCCTGATGTTCTGTCTGCTGATCTTCACTCCCTGACCGCAGTCAATCGTTCATCTGCAAATGATTCTGTGGATTACTACAACCAATCTCTCCAGGAGCTTCTGGACCTACATGCTCCCTTGAAAACAAGACTGGTGTCTTTCTCCCGTTCAGCCCCCTGGTACACTGGTGAGCTACGCAAGATGAAGGTAACTGGCCGTGCTATTGAGAGACGTGTAAAATCATCTGGTCTCTCTGTACATAAGCAGGCATACAAAGAACATCAGAAAGCCTATGCCTATTCTCTTAAAGAAGCACGCTCCAAATATTATTCCAACATCATCAACACCTGCCCTGGAAACTCTAAACAGCTCTTCTCCACAATAACTCATCTGCTTAATCCCATTAAACAAACTCATGAGGACTCTGTTCAAAAATGCAACCTGTTCCTTTCATTCTTTGAAAACAAAGTTGACTATCAGATCTCCGCTCCACAACCTCCCTGATCTCCGTTTGCCATCTACCCATTTGCATTCTGGGTCCATGAGCAGCTTTGATGAAGTTGTTCAGAGTGAGGTGGAGACCATCATCAAGAAAATTAAGCCTTCATCCTGCACCCTGGATCCCTTCCCCTCATCTCTCATAAAATCCAATCACTTTGCAATAAGCCTATTAATCACACAAAGAATAAATAAGTCTCTACAATCTGGTCATGTTCCACTGCCTCTAAAAACTGCCATCATTAGGCCTCTTCTTAAAAAATCTAATTTGTATCCCGACATTCTTTCTAATTACCACCCAATTTCCCACCTCCCATTTCTGTCTAAACTGCTGGAAAAAGCAGTTGCTGCTCAGCTGCAGGACCACTTACAATAAGAGTCAGAGAGTCAGAGAGTCTTTATTGTCATTTGCACCGCATGTGGTACATGAGATGAAAACGAGATTATGTACACGAGGTCCCAGTTACATCCAACAACAAATGAAAGAGAAAAACAGTAATAACATCGAGAACTAACTAAGAAAAACATCAACTAGTAATACACTAAGCCTAATATAGTGGGAATAAACAGCAGCACGAACATGAGTTTGTATGAGCAGATGGTCACAGATGGTCACAGATGAACACAGCAACAAGAAAACATATCAGCATCACCATGATGTGATATTTTGCAGTGTTTATTTTAATTTTATTTTTATTTATTCATGAGTCTAACAGCCTCAGGGTAGAAGCTGTTCCTCAGTCTAGTGGTTCTACACTTGATGCTCCTCAACCTCCGTCCTGAGGGGAGTGGGGCAAAGAGTGAGTGTGCTGGATGAGTGAGGTCTTTCATGATACAGGTGGCTCTTTTCCTGCATCTAGAGGTGTAAATGTCTGTGATGGTGGGGAGACTGACTCCAACAGACTTCTGTGCAGCCTTCACCACTCTCTGCAGAGCTTTTCTTTCTTCAACTGTGCAGCCTCCATGCCACACGTTGATGCTGGAGCACAGGATGCTCTCCACTGCACACCTGTAGAACGAGGTGAGAACTGGGCTGCTCAGACCGGCTCGTCTCAGCCGTCTGAGGAAGTAGAGTCTCTGATGACCTTTCTTGATCAGGCTGGTGGTGTTGTTGCTCCAGCTGAGGTTATCATTCAGGTGTACACCCAGGTATTTGTAGCTGGAGACCACTTCCACTGCAGACCCACCTATTACCAGTGGGGCATGGGTGTGTTTGTTCCTTCTGAAGTCCACAATCATCTCCTTTGTCTTCTTCACATTCATGTGAAGATTGTTCTCTTTGCACCAGCTCTCCAGATGTTCCACCTCCTGTCTGTAGCTGGACTCATCATTGTTTGTGATGCATCCCACCACCGCTGTATCATCTGCAAACTTAACAATATGACAGCCTGGAAGTGTGGCTGTACAATCATATGTGAGCAGAGTGAACAGAAGGGGGCTCAGCACACATCCCTGAGGAGAGCCAGTGCTGAGGGTTATGGTGGAGGAGGAGAAGTTGTGGATCTTCACGGACTGTGGTCTGTCTGTTAAGAAGTCTAGTACCCAGTTACAAATAGAGGGGCTTAGTCCAAGTGTAGATAGTTTGTCTATCAGAGTTTGGGGGATCATGGTGTTGAAGGCAGATGTGAAGTCCACAAAGAGCAGACGCACGTATGAGTCCTTCTGATCCAGGTGGGTGAGAGCAGTGTGGACCACGGAAGAAATGGCGTCCTCTGTTGATCGGTTCTCACGGTATGCGTATTGATGAGGGTCCTCATTGATGTTGACGGTTGCCTTGATGTGGGACATGACCAGTTTCTCAAAACATTTAGCGACTATCGGGGTGAGGGCCACCGGTCTATAGTCATTCAGACCAGTCACTGTGGAGCTCTTTGGGACTGGGATGATGGTCGCGGTCTTCAGGCAGGTGGGAACTGACTCCAGTGCAAGTGAGGTGGTGAAGATGTCAGCCAGCACCTCACAGAGCTGGTCCGCACATTCCTTCAGAACTTTCCCTGGGATGTTGTCTGGTCCGGTTGCTTTATGAGGATTAATCTTTCTGAGACTGCCTCTCACTTCTGCTGCGGACACCCTGAGATGCTCTTCATCTGGTGATGAGGTGAGTCTGGTGCTAGCAGGTCTGTTTGGATCATCAAAACGTGCATAAAACTTATTGAGGGCATCAGGCAGAGATGGGTCCCTGGGGCATTGTTTGTTTTTGCCTTTGTAGTCTGTTATGCATTTAATACCCTTCCACATGCTCCGTGGGTCTTGTGAGGTGAACTGTCCCTCGATCCTCTGTGCATACGTGGCCTTGGCCTTCTTAATGCCATCCTTCAGTTCATTCCTGCTCTTTCTCAGTTCCACTTTATCTCCTGACTTGAATGCAGTGTCTCTGGCTGCTAGCAAGGCGTGAACTTCTTTATTTAACCAGGGTTTCCGGTTCGGGTAGGATTTCACATATTTTTTTATGGATACATTTTCAGAGCATGTACTGATGTAACCCAGGACTGAGGAAGCGTACAATTCCATGTCCACTGAACTACCATCAGTGGCTGCTTCTCTGAAAACAGACCAGTTTGTCCTCTCAAAACAGTCTCTCAACATGGGGGAACTATCTTGAGGCCAGATTGTTATTTCTCTTTGTTCCGGCTTCCGGCGCCTGAGTGGAGGGAGTTCTCTTGGCGCCAGAATCAGAGAGTCGTGGTCTGAAGATCCGAGCGCTGGGCGTGTCTTCGCCGTGTATGCCCCCTTTACATTTGTGAAGACTTGGTCGAGTATTTTATCTCCTCTCGTAGCTGCGAAGACGTTCTTATTGAAGGCTGGGAGGGACACCTGGAGATCCACGTGATTGACGTCCCCGCAGACAATGAAAAGCCCCTCAGGATATTTACACTGCAGCGAGGTGAGTAAGTCATGAATCTCTCTCTGGGCGTCATTAGCATTAGCATCGGGTGCTATGTAAATAACGCTGATTACGATCACTGAATAGTCACGTGGCATATAATGCGGCCTACATCTTATTGTGATCAACTCCACGGCAGCTGAACAAGCTCTTTTTATCACAGCACAGTTCGTGCACCAATCTTTGTGTACGTAAATACAAACACCACCACCTCGCGTTTTCCCCGTAGTCTCGAAGCACCGGTCTGTTCTGAAGAAGAGCCGGTCGTCCAGCTCGTAAACAGAGTCTGGAGTCTCCTCAGAAATCCACGTTTCCGTAAGACAAAGCACGGAACATCTTCTCATCTCCTCCGACGTGGTCACCCTCAAACGAAGTAGATCCATCTTGTTGTCGAGTGAGCGAACGTTAGACAGGAAAAGAGCCGGCATCGGGGGTTTACCGGTTTTAGCGTCTTTCCGCATTCTCGTCATAATTCCTGCACGACAACCCCGCTTCTTTTCCCGTGAGCATCGCTTTCTTTTCTTTCCCCTGGAGTGCATCTGCTTCCAGAAGGACGTTTTCAGCAGGTCCAATCTTCCGAGTTCTGATTTGAGTTCGTTGCTGATTTCAGCTGTGCCCTGTGGTAAATCCGCTCCAATTCTTAACAGATCAGTTCGGCTGTAATTCACCCGCAAAACACGCGCAGAGTCAGGTACAAAAACACTTTTAAAATTACTAAAAACTAGAGATGATCCGGGAACTCGTGAAGCTGCGGCTGCACTGAGCGCGGCCATCTTGCCAGCAAGTTTATTATTAACAATTCCCTGTACTGTATTATAACCCTGTATTATAACCCCCTAATTATAACATTCCCTGTATGAGAAGTTTCACTCTGGCTTCCGAGCAACTCACAGTACTGAGACTGCATTGCTGAGAGTTACCAATGATGTCCTCATGGTTGCTGACACTGGTTCTCCCTCCATCCTTGTCCTCCTTGACCTCACTGTAGCTTTCAACACTGTGGACCATAGTATCCTCCTCCACCGTCTTCATGTGGAGGTCGGTCTCTGTGACACTGTCCTGGACTGGTTCAAATCTTTCCTCTCCAATAGGCTGGAATGTGTTAGTCTTGGCAATGCCACTTCCCAGACAGTCTGTGTCTCCTGTGGTGTCCCTCAGGGGTCAGTTCTGGGGCCCCTGCTGTTTTCCCTTTACATGCTGCCTTTAGGTCAAATTATTAATCAGTTCAACATTTCTTTTCACTGTTATGCCGACAATACACAGCTTTACATCAGGACTGGAGCATCCTCATCTTCCCCATTGTCATCTCCATCTTCACTCACTGCCCTCTCTACCTGCCTGGAGGAAATAAGGGCATGGATGAATCAGAACTTTCTTCAATTAAACTGCTCCAAGACTGAGGCCATACTGATTGGCACCCCTCACCAGGTACAAACATCAACTATAACAACAATTTCCTTTTCTGGACAAGACATCCCCCTCTCCACCTCTGTTACAAATCTTGGAATAAAAATGGACTCTCATCTTACATTTGAAAATCACATTAAGCTTCTGTTTAAAACCTGCTTCTTCCATCTTCGAAACATCTCCAGACTTCGCCCATCCCTAACTTTTTCTGATGCTGAGAAGCTCGTCCATGCTTTTGTCTCCTCCAGGCTCGACTACTGCAACTCCCTGTGTATTGGAATCCCTGGTAAATACCTTCAGAAGCTTCATTATATCCAAAACAGTGCAGCAAGGATTTTGTTGAGAGTTCGTAAATTTGAACATATTACGCCTATTCTCCATATTCGTCGGTCTCTGTGACACTGTCCTGGACTAGTTCAAATCTTTCCTCTCCAATAGGCTGGAATGTGTTAGTCTTGGCAATGCCACTTCCCAGACAGTCTAGCCCCTTTCATAAGACAGCTCAGTCCGGGCCTGATGCGTGTCCAGTCCTCCAATGAGCATTCAGAAAAATCACGAAGGCTCAAAGGCGAGTTAATTTTACTCGCCTCTGATGCGCCCCTGATCCACCAGCAGCGGTAGTGTTAGGACCAGATCCGAGCCGGGCAGACCCACTTGTGAATGCAACCTGCGGATCCAAGCTCAGAATATGATGATGACAACAGTGAGCGACCGCAGGATTAATTAACAAGCAGATTTATTAACAAGGAAATATTAAAAATGACACGAAACATTGTGTGTACGCGCGCGCTGATCAGTGCAGCTGTAGATATGAGGAAAAATTTAAAATGACACGAAGCATTGTGTGTGCGCGCGCGCTGATCAGTGTAGCTGTAGATGTGAGGAAATATTAAAAATGACACAAAGCATTGTGTATGCACGCGCGCTGATCAGTGCAGCTGTAGATGTGAGGAAATATTAAAAATGACACGAAAACGACAACTTGTAAACGTCTGACGTCTGTCCCACAATAAATACGTCGCGGTCCAGCTGTGTTCTGCTCCACGCCTCTTTTGGATCTGCGCTACAGGTTCACTTATGAAAACGTTTATGTGAGCGGGACCTGCCCGCCTTCAACTGTGGTCTTATGAATGACCCGGGAAGGATTAAAGCCGGACTGGTCTGTGCGGCAATTACGCGGATTTGACTAATGAAAGGGGCGTCTGTGTCTCCTGTGGTGTCCCTCAAGGGTCAGTTCTTGGGCCCCTGCTATTTTCCCTTTACATGCTGCCTTTAGGTCAAACTATTAATCAGTTCAACATTTCTTTTCACTGTTATGCCGACGATACACAGCTTTACATCAGGACTGGAGCATCATCATCATCACCATTGTCATCTCCATCTTCACTCACTGCCCTCTCTACCTGCCTGGAGGAAATAAGGGCATGGATGAATCAGAACTTTCTTCAATTAAACTGCTCCAAGACTGAGGCCATACTGATTGGCACCCCTCACCAGGTACAAACATCAACTATAACAACAATTTCCTTTTCTGGACAAGACATCCCCCTCTCCACCTCTGTTACAAATCTTGGAATAAAAATGGACTCTCATCTTACATTTGAAAATCACATTAAGCATCTGTTTAAAACCTGCTTCTTCCATCTTCGAAACATCTCCAAACTTCGCCCATCTCTAACTTTTTCTGATGCTGAGAAACTCGTCCATGCCTTTGTCTCCTCCAGGCTCGACTACTGCAACTCCCTGTTTATTGGAATCCCTGGCAAAAACCTTCAGAAGCTTCAATATATTCAAAACAGTGCAGCAAGGATTTTATTGAGAGCTCGTAAATTTGAACATATTACACCCATTCTCCATAACCTCCATTGGCTTCCTGTCACCTACAGAATTCAGTACAAAACTGCTCTCATTACACACCAATGCTTACACGGAACTTCACCAGATTATCTAAAGGACATTCTTGCACCATATTCATCCACCCGGTCTCTACGATCACAGAACAGTAATCTCCTTCACATTCCACGAACCAAATTAAGGACCATGGGAGACCGGGCATTCTGTGTGGCTGCCCCCCGCCTATGGAACTCCCTCCCTGACTACCTGAGAGATCCACAGTCACTGGTTGACTTTAAACAAGGCTTAAAGACTTTTCTTTTTAAGCGAGCCTACTCTGCCTCCGCATGATTTTATCTTAGATCTTAGTTGATATTGTCATTATTTTAATTGATTTTATTATTGATTTTTGTTGTTTTATCATTGATTTTACTTGATTTTATCACATGTTTTTATTTGATCTTTGATTTTAGTTGCACTTTGCAGCACTTTGAGATTTTTGTTAATGAAAAGTGTGTTATAAATTAAATGTATTATTATTATTATTATTATTATTATTATTATTATTATTATTATTATTATTATTATTATTATTATTATGTACAGCAGCTGATAATGTTTTTTTTCTGAATGTTCTATCAAAACTGTTATTGGTTCAAACACGATAATAATCACATTAAGTTCAGATTTACTTTCAGTTTTCTTACTATATTCCAAACAACACTTGTTTTTTTTCTTCTCAAAAAAGAAAAAAACTTCTTAAACTTTAAACTGCATGTAAGAGCTCAGATCTTTGAACGTGGGGTTCAGTGGAAAAGCTAGAAACAATAAACATCCTACCTGTTGTAAATAGCTCATTGACTGTTTGGAACAATAAAATTCATTTCTGTTTGGAGTAAGGAGCTCACAGCTTCAATGGGATAAATGACCGCAGACGTGGATAGTTGCCATCTTCAAAATAAATACATTGCAAAATTTAATAGCAGTTCATGCAAATACTATTTTAAATATTTCTACATTCCCACCCTTATGTATGGTTACAAACTCTTGGGTTGTGACCAAAGAACATGAGCATGGATAGAGGTGGTAGAAATTAGTTTTCTCCCAAGGACGATTGGACTGTCCCTTTGAAATAAGACCAAAAAAAATCAGTTATCTTGGAGATACCTGGAGGGGAGCTCCTCTACATTAAGATAAACCAGTTTTGGTGGTTTGTGCAGCTAATTATATCCCCTGAACACTTCCCTGGAGGTGTTCTGGACATGACCATCTAAGACAGGAGTCTGCAACCTGTGGCTCTAGAGCCACATGCGGCTCTTTGGTCCCTCTGCAGAGGCTCTTTCAAGTTTTGACCAAAACTAACATAAAACTGAATATTTTAGGATGTTAATAAACAAAAAAAGACTTGTTTTATCAATTTTTCTGTCACTTCCTTTGAAAATATGTGGATATTTTTACTACTTTGTAATACACACAGTAAATTATACTCACTTTAACTCTATGGTTTATGTCTTTAAAATAGGATACTCAATTACTCCAAAATAAATAAATAAAAAATGCATAAGCCTGCATGGTCCATTGTTTTATTTTTTTATTTTATTTTATTATGGACAAAATAATATTTTTTTTCTTTACAAGAATCCAGTCATCTGTGCTAGACCTGTGGCATGGATATGGGCACCAGTAACCCTTTGCAACCCGAAAAGAAAGAAACAGTTAATGGACTGTACTTCTATAGCACCTTTTTATCTAATAAAGATACTCAAATAACTTTACACTACAATCTGTGTCCTCATTTACCCATTCATAGAGCACTCTTAGAGATATACAAAGCTAATTGACCAAATCATTCTAAAGAGACTAATCAGAGCTTTAGCTCACATTCATACACCAATGGGACACATATCGGAGGTAATGAGGGGTTTAGTGTCTTGCCCATGGACACTTTGACATGTAACTGCTGGTGGATTCGAACCCCCAACTCTTGCATTGGAGGACGACTGCTCTAAGCACTGAGTACAGCCACGAGTTAAACACGATGGATGGATGGATGGATGGATGGATGGATGGATGGATGGATGGAAAAAAGGAATCCAGTTTTTTCTTTTGTCTCAAAATATAAAAAAACAATAAATGATAACAATCATTAGATGTTTTTAGTTTTAAAATTCCATGCCTACTGGTCAGGAAAGCCTCCTCTAACAGACATGAAGTGGCCCATGGGCCTCCAGTTGATAATGACAATTGTAGCAGGTTTTGTGGCTCTGGACACGTTTAATTTAGTGAACGAAGCGGCAGACATGGATCCTAAAAGTTGAAGACCCCTGATCTGAGACTCAGAAGACCCAGACTTCCCCGTGAAAAGAGATTTCTGGGTCTTCCTGCTCACGCTGTTTTCCCCTCACTCTGACTCTGGAACAAACTGCAGATAAAAGACAAATAGATTTTTGTATCACATTTATTCACATTGATTGTATTGTTTCTTTTGTAAAAAAAATGAACAAATTTAATAAACATAAACATAAACATAAACATATTCACATTGAGTTTTGTGAATATTTGCTGGTGCAAAGAGTATCAGCACTTCCAGTGCAGCCTGGGTCCCTTCATATTTCTACTTTAAAGGTGCTATATGTAGTTTCTGGAAAACGCTGGAACTTAGAAAAATTTTGAACAGAGACACCTTTCTGGTCCCTCCCCCTTGCTCTCGGCTGACTGGCAACTCAGCCTCCTTAGCTCCTCCTCCACAGCATGGCCTGTCTCGTGAACGCGCATGTGATACTGTAACCTTCGTTACCTTTATTGTTTAGTTTTAATAATAAATGATTCAAGCAAAGACACTTACTTGTCAAGCAGGAATGTTGCTAAAGGCCGCAGTATAGCTCTGCGTTGGGCCGAACGCCGCTCTACGCGCGCGTGCTATGTGCAGGCAGTTCATAGAATTGATTGACAGGTCGGGTGGGGGAAAAAAAAGGCACAAGCTGCAGCTGGCTCTGGCTGCAGCCGCTGCGGTTTTCTGTGTTTATATGTTAATAAAACGTTCTAAAAAAATTAAATAAAAACATGGAGCACTGGTCCAGCACACCAGAACACCAGGAAATCTGCAGAGCCTCGGCAGCCACGTTGAACCCGAGTTTAATTCGCTCGTGACAAATTCATTCATTTCCTCATCATTTCAGTCATGGAGTCAGCGGAGGACGAAGCGATCGCTTGACTTTTGGCAAAAAAACAAAAGAAAAGTCCGATCAGGGATGAAGATGGGGAATTTAATACATTTGTGTCACATACAAAACAGTCCTGCATCACTTTGCAATCCTTTGAACGAGAACGTGCGCGGATGCGCGCTGCGGGCTGGGAGAGGCGGGAGATTGGCGTGACAAGCTCGTTCATGAACAAAACTCTGTTTTCATTGGCTGGTTAAAAACTCTTGTTTTTATTGGCTGGTTAACAGCGGGTCACTTTGGGTTTTTAGAAATGCTTTTAGTACCACCTGGAGAAACCAGAGGACTATAGTTTTTTTTCCAGAGATTACCTGTCTAACATCAGTCTGTCAAGAGATAGTGACAGAGTGAAGAAATATGTTAAAAATATATATTTTTGAAAAGTTACATATAGCACATTTAATGCCAGTGTAATTAACAGTATTTTAATATAGTTTACAATATGAACAGCAGTGAGATTTGAACACTGGAAGTGTTTTAAGATGACAGCAATCCACTTTAGCTTGTCAGTCTGTTCAGTAAAAAATCTTTGTTTCTCCAACCTAAGGGTTGTTTGAAGAGTTAAATTAAATCTTACAACAGGTAAGATATTGATTTTTTTTTTAAACCTTTATCAGAAACACAGTTCTAAAGATTTCCATTTACTTCAAACAACAGTAACTTATTATCAATAACTGATAACTTGCCTTTAAGCTGCTCTATCACCCATCTGCTCACTACAGACTCATGTTCAGGCTGCTGTTTAATATACCATATTATTTTACATTATTAGTGTTTAGCATATATCTTAGATCCTTATACTGTTTCATTTTATACTTTGAATTTTTGCTATTTTGGGTGTAACTGGGACCTCAAGTACACAATTCCATTCAACCTCATGTACCACATGTGATGCAAATGACAATAAAGAACCTTGAGCCTTGATAAAAAAAGGAAAGATAAAAAGATAGACGAAAGATATAATTTTTTTTGGCAGAAAGCAAATATGTATATTTTAAATAAATAAGCTTTGATATATATTTTTTTTTCATCCAATTATTGCATAAAATAGAGCGGTTTGTAGAAACACAATGGGAAAGTCATAATATATATGTTTTTTGTGTGTGGTGAATTGTTTTACAGTTTTTATCTTTACGAACTAAATGAATAGTTAAGCAAATGACTAATAGTCAGAATCTGTAGATGTGACATGATTTTGTTGTTTTACATTTTCTGCAACATTAAATATGAAATTGCCGAATAAAAATACTCCAAGACCAAAAATATGTTGTGGTTTTGCTGGAAATTATATATATGCACACAAAAAACACATGATAGAATGTTACACACATATTAGATGAGACAGTATACACTCAAATTACTTGAAGGCAATGGAGGCCAGGCAACTGTGACCGTTCGAGTATATCTTAATGTGCCTTCAAATGAATGTCTAACCTTTCATTTTCATCTTAAACCCTGAACGCCCCACTTATAGAGACATAAGACGACACATTTCAACATCAACACCTCCTCATAATCATCACCAAGCAAATATAGAGATTAATTTCACATACAGTTGTAAACATCTGAGTTTGAATAAAAGCAATAAGAGTTTTCACAGCGAGATGGCTGCACTGATTCAAAATCTGTCTTGCAGAAAGCTAACAACAACACTAATGAAACAGTACATTAACTCTCAGAGAGCTCATCAGTTAATCCTGATCATCGTGTGCAGCAATTTGATTTCTACTTTCCACATGGATAAAACTGATAATGATGATTGAAGTGATGAAAATACATCTTTAGTCAGACAGCTAACTGACTGCATTAAAATGTAACGCATGCTGCAGCTCTCTGCAAAACAAATGCAAGTTCTGTTCCTCTTGAGGCAGGTGTCAGCTCATATATAGAAATGTGGCATTTTTTTAGTATTTAATTTTTTTTGAGGAATTTCAAAACGTATTTTTATGTAAGTTATTAGCTTGTATTCAAAGCAAATGTGTTGCAATAATTTAAAAGAAATTACCAGTTTGCCAGAGATACTAACACTGAGGTGTCAACTCGCACATGCCCGCATCTTCGCATTATCTTAATGTTTTTTATAATTAATTACAAAAATAATAATAGTTGGTCTATATAATTTCATGTTGGAATATATAAAGAATGAAAGGTTTGATAGTATTGCTGGGTTGCAATCACGTGACCCGGAAGTGGCGCGAAATTCAGATGCGGGGCAGGAAGTGATTTTCCCCAGTTCAAAACACAGCAGAATGGATTACAGCAAGTATGCCAAAGCCCTAAATAAACTGGCGAGGACGAGTTTTGGGTTAACCATTTAGGATCAAAAGAAGCTTTAAATGGTTGTCGACTTGTTTCTGCCCGGGTGAGTAGTGAGATGTATTATTTATTTAGTAATTAGCCTATGCTAACTACGCTATCGCTAATGCTAACAACAAGTTTAGTTAGCCCCCTGTTATTTCTATGTGCGTGGATCTACTTACAAATAATATATTTAGCTTCTGTAAAGCCAAATTCGTGCTGGAGTTGTATGTGTTAATGGATGGAGTCGTTTCATGTGACTGTCATGGAGCCAGGGTGTGTGAAATCAAGGTAAAATTTATTTCTCAAAAGGTTTGGACTACTGCACTGCAGACTTAGCTTTTTTAGATTTTTCTACCTGGATTATTGAGCATGCATTAGGGTACTGCACTGCAGACTTTGCGCACCTCACAGTATGAATGTTACAACTATAATTTTTTACTCAAATCTTTGTTGTTTGCATATTTCACAGCATGTAGCTGTAGTTTTGGGGATGGTCTTGCAGTTTGTGGGATGTTGCCTTGTTTCCAGTTAAAAAATGTGTGACCTTTCCATCACCTTTTAAAACTTAGTCCAGATTAATACATTCTTACCTGTGGAACACACCTGGTTGACAGAGACATAAATATAGTCTCATTTTCTAACATTGGTGTTGGATAGTGAAATGAGTGAAACACAATCTTTAAAAAAGTATCATATTGAAATGTTTTGGAGACTACCGTATTTATTTTTTATGTCTAAGTTTCATTGTCTTGTCCTTCAGTGCCCACAGAGCAAAGAGCATGAAGTCAGTCTGAGGATGTGTGCTGGACAGCCTGGTTTTTGTCTTGTCGTCTCGTCAAGGTTGGAGATTCTGTACAACTGGATAGGAACCATCCTTATTACCATCAGCTCCAGGATCAGATTCACATTGTGGATGTACAATATTGTGATTTTGTAGTATGGAGTGAAAATGATATTTATGTGGAAAGAATTCTGCCAGATGACCAGCTGTGGGAAACAGCAGTTCCCAAAATTCAGCACTATTTTACACATTGCATCCTACCTGAAATCCTGGGACAGAAATCCACACGTGACTAACCAATCTAAGAATCAAGAATGTTATTTGGAGTAGTTGATGAAAGGAGTTTGAAAAGTTTATACAAATTTAAACAGTTGCTCTTTTTTTCCCCAAAAACATTTGTCACTACCATAACATGTTTCAGCTACACCTGTAGCAAGCACTCTGCAGAAGGGTCATGTGATGTTATTACATGTCATGACAGCTGTTTTTTATTTACAATAATCTTAATTGAAAAGTTAAGTATGTTAAATCAAATGATATATTTAAATCAATATGAGATTAGCTTGTGAATTTCAAAGGTGTTCTAATATGTTAAATAACAGCACATACAAATGTCATATGTCACAAATGTTGCAAAATGAGTCTACTTCAGAAAAATGTTTTTATTTCAATAGCAAAACTCATGTCATTTTAACTGACCAATATTCACAAAGATTGGTTATGGAGTTCATTGAATAAATTAAAAATATTCAACCTTATTGGGTAAAATTTTTTTTTGTCTTCATGAACAATTAACATGTACAAATATGGTCTGTAACAGTATTAGTGATTTAATTTACTTTTGATTTACTTTAAATGATAAATACATGTATAATCATTTAAACTTAAAATATTTATATAAATATAGTTGATTGAATTACTTGTCGCTCAGGCCACTCTATTAAGAATTGTAATCTTTCATGGAGAACATGAATCGTTCTAAAACAAATTCGAGACACAGTGGCTTTTGACACATTAAATCTATAGGCAAGGTCTTGAAGCTGCAGATTTAATCTGAGATGCATAAGTATCATAATAAATTGCTCAAATTTGGAGAGTGCTGACAGTGATGACATGCTGATGTATAAGGTTCACAGAGCTGAAAAATTTGCATCAAAACTAAAAAGTTGGGCAGTCCCGTATAAAACTTTGTTTTATCGTTGTTCTGGAAGGTTTCAGGAGTAAATTTAGTCACTGAGACTTTTTCCTTAAGGTCGCAGATCTCAGTTGTGTAGCCTTTCACTGCATCCTCCAGCTTTGTGAGGTCAACCATGCTTAGATCCGTCTGGCATTCTGCATCTGCAAATATTTAATTATTAAAAATTACGTTCAGAAATTCTATAAATAAATAAATAGTATTTTTATTTATTATTATTTTACCTTTGAATCGTTCATTTTCAGGGGCTGGTAAGCTTTCTTCACAGAGCTCCTCTTCCAGACTGTTGGCCTCCTCAGTGCAGAGAAGCTTCCAGGCCTTAGCTCTTTCCCTGCGCCGGAGGGATGCTTCTGTTTGTGGCCACTCGTTACTTCTTTGGTACCCCAGGTTAACAGTGGGGGCCCAGTCTTGGGAATGTACATCACCTGCTGCACTCGGACAACCTAAATATAAGACACCACTTTAAAGTAAAACACGTAAATGCCTTTCCTAGCACTAAGCTAACCGCTAACAACATTAGCATTCTAATCGGATTTTTTCTGGGAACAACCAAGTGTTGAACCACTACACAAGCTAGGGCATAACATATCTTATCTGTCTTTCTAGTTACTGTCCAATAAAATATCTGAAAATATGATTTAAACGATACGACCCTTACCTGTAACAAAGTGGTCGCTGCAGACTCTCGTCAGTTTCTGCACCTCCTGTTTTTAGCCGTAGGTTGTAATCCACGTTTGTCGTCTTTTTTCTGTAAGTTTTTTTAAATTAATCCCCTTGTAGCATACTACTTTCGGAACACGAAAATAACTTTTATCTATCTCTCGATTAGAGCGGTTGCAACAACCGTAAACGGCACAGAATTTAGGCATGTAGATGCTGAATCAGCAACAGAAGGAAACGGCTGCGTTTACTTCCGGCCCCGCATCTGCATTCTGTGACGTCACTGCTACGTCATCTGAAACCCAGCAATTTCTTGAGAAATGTCAGTCTAACGGAGGATGATGAGGTTTCTGTGCATTTGACATATCAGCATAGAAACTGGGACTCCTTAATGCATGGGATTACAGCAGCCTACAGTGTTGAGGGGTCTACAGTGTTGAGGGGCCTACAGAGTTGAGGGACCAGTGTTGAGGGGCCTACAGTGTTGAGGGACCTACAGTGATGAGGGGCTGTTTTATGATATTTTATTTTAAATGTGCAGGACTCGGGAAAAAGGTCGGTACAATGAAAACACACTCTCAGAACTGTGTACTTCAGTATGCTTTAATAAAAAGTTGCCACAGATACAATGAAACTCTGCAAAGCATACACATGTTCAAACTCAACACACATTGTTATTTGCTAGGATTAAGTATCAATTTTAAACCCCGCCACAAACAACAGCAAAGCTGAAAGCTTTCACACACACTCAAAAAGCATTGATATTAAAGTACAGAATCTCTCACCGTTGATACCAACGAGGAAGACGCTTCGTTCGGCAGGAGATATGATCATCAATGCAACACTGGGCGTTGATCAGACCCACGGTAGACTTCAACCTCTTTGTCTGAGTGGCGTCACTTTATACCTTGAAATGTGTGTGCGTGCATGTGTGTGTTTGTGCAACTTCACCCCATGTTGATACAAAGATGTTTTTAAGTGCAAGGCAGTTCCTTGCACGGGTGAGGGATAACATTTCTTATTTGACTAGCCTGTTGCACCTTTTGCCAAGGAAGCTACAGTCATATGTGAGAAAGAGCAGGGCCCTTGCCTTTCCCACACAGCCAGCACCTTCAAAGCAAAACATTGCCTCACTAAAAGTCAGCCTGACACTAATTATATGGTCAGTTTTAATGAATACACTTAAATTTGATAAAATAGTCAGAAAGCATAATGTTGCTCTGGTTTATCTAATTCCTCAGGGGCCTACAGTGATGATGTGCCTACAGTGTTGAGGGGTCTACAGTGATGATGTGCCTACAGTGTTGAGGGGTCTACAGTCATGATGTGCCTACAGTGTTGAGGGGTCTACAGTGATGATGTGCCTACAGTGTTGAGGGGTCTACAGTGATGAGGTACCTACAGTGTTTAGTGGCCTACAGTGTTGAGGGGCCTGCATTGTTGAGGGGCCTGCAGCATTGAGGGGCCTACAGCATTGAGGGGCCTACAGTGTTGAGGGGTCTACAGTGATGAGGTACCTACAGTGTTTAGTGGCCTACAGTGTTTAGTGGCCTACAGTGTTGAGGGGCCTGCATTGTTGAGGGGCCTGCAGCATTGAGGGGCCTACAGCATTGAGGGGCCTACAGTGTTGAGGGGTCTGCATTGTTGAGGTGCCCGCAGCGTTGAGGGGTCTACAGTGATGAGGGCCCTACAGTGTTGAGGGGCCTGCAGTGTTGAGGGGCCTGCATTGTTGAGGGGTCTACAGTGATGAGGTACCTACAGTGTTGAGGGGTCTACAGTGTTGATGTGCCTACAGTGTTTAGTGGCCTACAGTGTTGAGGGGCCTGCATTGTTGAGGGGCCTGCAGCATTGAGGGGCCTACAGTGTTGAGGGGCCTACAGCATTGAGGGGTCTACAGTGTTGAGGGGCCTGCAGCATTGAGGGGCCTACAGCATTGAGGGGCCTACAGTGTTGAGGGGCCTGCAGCATTGAGGGGCCTACAGCATTGAGGGGCCTACAGTGTTGAGGGGTCTGCATTGTTGAGGTGCCCGCAGCGTTGAGGGGTCTACAGTGATGAGGGCCCTACAGTGTTGAGGGGCCTGCACTGTTGAGGGGCCTGCAGTGTTGAGGAGTCTATCATACTGAGATCACGTCATGAGCTGTAAAACATTGTTTTTATAGAGGGCCTGCAGAACCACTTAGCCCTGAGACCTACAGGCAGGTTAAGGGAGCCCTGCCCCTCAACTAGCACAGGTAATTTAGAAATCATCTGATTGTTCTAAAAAATAAAAAAGTATCAATCCAAATTATGACAAACCTAAATGAAATGAAAGAATTACATTTATACATGATTTTTTTTTAATCAAACCTGAAAATTTTAAACTAAATAAAATTATGTCTTGCTTTCCTAAATTGTTCTTATTGTTAGAAACATAACTGATTATAATTCTACAGGCACATTTCATCAGCTCCCAGTTCATCTCCTCGTCTGTCTCTGTCAAGAGCCATGAATGTAGCACTTCATTCACTTCAAAATGTTGTGCTAGTTCAAACAAACCAGGAAGTGAATTTGTTTATCTCTCACCAGAAAATACAAGAAAAAAATATTGAATGATTTATTGGAAATAAAGATTATTCAAATGATCCTCATGAATAAAATAAAAATATTCTCACTAGAATTAATCACTGCTTCCATTTCTGAATATTAAAAAAAACACGTTACATTCCAGCTCTAATTAAATGAGTGCAGAGCTCATAATATAATACTACAAAGTAGAGATGTTTTAAATTAAATGTTATTGATTTGAATTCAATGTCTGATGTTTCAGCTCTACACTTGTACACAACTTGTAAAGACGCTGGAGAAAGGGCCAACCAGAAACTGGAGGAGGAGGAAACAGTACAGAACCTTTGGTGGGAAAAAATCATCAAATGCATCAAAAACATTTTTGTTTTTGTTTGCTTTGCTCATTTGCTTAAAAACACAAAAGAAAGTAATTGATCAATTAATTCACTGATTAAGTGCAAACACGAGTATTGTAAGAAACTGCAAATATGTCTGTGGGATTATTCTAAAAGGAGAAAATGGTTTCATTTGAAAGATTAAGTCTTTTTCAGGAAAGTCTCTATAAAGTGGCTTTAATTGAAAATGAAGATGCACATGAAACTTAACAAGATCACTTTTTAAATTTCCATTAACACACAATACTGGTAGCAGAAGGCAACGGGGTTTCTGGGCAGGGCACTGTTGGCTTCTGGGAAATGTAGTTGTTATGAGTAGGGATACAATATAGGCTTATTGAGAGAAAACAACAAAATGGCAATACCTGTGTACAGTATTTTATTTTTCATTAACTTTTAACTGTACAGTATCCAGTACCGTCTCGCTCACGAGAGTAATATTAAAGTTGACAATCATGTGTCGTTTACACATTTTTTTCGTGTTCAGTCTTACTTTGAAAAACCGTGAAAGAGTGAGTCTGCAAAAGTTGAACCGCAAAGTAGCGAGGGACATCGAATGCCCTCTTCTGATATTACCTGGGCTCAAAACTTCAGTACCAGGATCACAAAATCACAACACCAAGTAAACGAAGATTTAAGTACCTTATCATAACAACATAGAAATATTATAAATTAAATGTACTACTGCTGCTGCAAATGTAGATTTTGCTTGAATATAAAACATGTCATCCAACTACACTTGTGCCCTATGAAGACTTCCTTTCTTTTTTTCCCTTTGTCTTTATCACTTTCCAGCAGCATTAGTCCAGAGCACCTATCCAGCATTTGTCAGTTGCACTTCTGTAAAAGAATATTGATCGGCTTAATGGGAAAAATGGCTACACTTTCCATTTTGTTGGGAACAGGTTCCTGCTTTTTACTGTGCAATTCACAAAATGGTAATGGTCAGCAGAAAATTCAGTGCCTCATATTAGGATAGGGACACTTAGTTCTGAAAGTTCAAAATGCCAACGTGAGGCATAATAATAAAAAACTTGCAGAATGGGAGGTGAGGATTGTACGGAGAAAATCAATCAGTCACTTCTACCAGTAAGAAGTTGGTGCCACCCGATTGGAGTTTAGTAATTATCTCAAAGGGGACTTATCATTTAAAGGCCATCCTATTTCCTCAACCGATTGTGACTGATTACGCACTGCAAAGCCACAGTGATCAGTTTTCATTTTCTTGCAGAGATCTTAACCCTCACTTTAAAATTTTATACACTGCAAAATAAATTAGAGTAAGAGATTTTATACTAACATCGTTTTACCACTGATTGAAATTGTGGTGCAATGTTTTTCTCACTGAATTCTTGTCATTCTTGTAACTTTCATTCAACCTTTATTTAAACAGATAAGTCACATTGAGCCTCGAAGACTCATTTACAAGTGAGATATGTTGGACAGACAATAAAAGTGGTGAAAAATGACACATAGGGTTTGGAGGCAAAAAAAATCCTAACACATTTTTGACCTCAACGACTGATACAGTGAGAATAGTGTTATTTGTTTTGCATTTTTTTTAACCCTAAAAGAGTCTTATTTACTATACAAAAGTAAAAGCTTCTCAACATAACAATAATGAACCATTTTAAAGAAAGAAAAAAAGGATGTCCCCTCGTTTTTTCTTTGGTAGAAATAAGCATATACCTTATAGGCATGGGAGCTGAGATGATGTAGAGGTAAGGAAGCTGACCTGGCACCAGAAAGTAGGCTCAACTTCCCACAATGCTACATGTCATGGTGTCCTTGAGCAAGACACCCAATCCCTAACTGCTCCCCAGGTGCCCACATAGCCGCCTGCTGATCCACCTGGGTATATCTCACATGTGATGGGTTAAATGCAGATAACTAATTTCAACAACACACAACACTTTCTTTTTCACTTATAAATGTTATATTTTCATTATTGTAGCATTTGTACAAAGTATTTATTTATTGTTTTTCTGTCAGTGTCTAATCTCAAACAAAATGCATTATATTCAATTAGAGCGCAGTTGACCAGTGAACCTCTCACCTCAGCACTGCAATATTGCAGTAATACTGATTTCAATATTTTGAATATTTTAAAGTGGGGTTTTATACAACAGCTCAGAATTATTAAAAATGTACTTGTTGGAAATACTGTAGCTCTTTGAACAACCTCAGTGTAAAAGGAAACATTTTTTTAATTCATAATCGGACTAATGTGCTCATAGTCCAAGTAAGGCCAAGACCATGCTGTGTAAACTACAAAATTGTCTAAATATATATAGTTCATGTTAGCACAGTTTTTTAAATATTTCCATCATCAACAATTTTGCATTACATGATTAAGCAAACAGAAGTATTATAATATTTGCCTTTAGAGTTCCCCAGGTTCTACCAGAAGTGCTACAGCTATTATGCAGGAGAACATGCATACGGTAATATATTGTTTTTCAGATTTAGAGTTCCAAATATTTCTCATCATAGATTCCCCAAGATTGTATGTTTTTAATTGGTCTTCATATCTGTTTGCAACTATTTGTACTTTGTAACTGATTCTCAGAACGTGCACAGTACACAGACATGCACATTAACCAGTTTAAGATGAAGAATGGTGCCTGTTTGTGTGTGTGTGTGTCTGTGTGTTCAGAAATGGTATTGTGGAATGTGAAGTCAAGACATAACAGCCACTGTAACGCCCCAGGGAAATCACTCGCTCGTGGCTCTTCAGAAAATGAATGTACATTTTAAATGTAAATCATAAATAACAAAACAGACAACTGTGCTATTTGTTTCTCCTCTAATGTGAGTTTGTGGCAGGCATGTTATTACCTCCTGGCCAAAGTTCACCTCTTTGTTTACTGAAATAATTTTGATTTAACATTATTATGTGACATCAGAGCATTTTTATTCAGTACAAAATATTTCCTATGATCTCACTTAGTTGTATGTGCATATTACAGATAAGAGGCATTCATGTACTGTCAATGGTATAAAAAAGCAGGCCCGTTGAGCTTTTATAACAAGCAGATGAATGTCTGCCGCTTGCGTTTTCATGTTGATGGTTTAAGCATCTGAAAAATGACACAAGGGGGAGGGTCAGTGTAGCTCTGGCTGTCACTTTGTCATCAGTTTGAAGCGAGAGTTGTCTCAGATTATTTGAATAACTGTGGCAAAAATAGCAGGTGCCAAATAACAGACACATAAAATGTTGGTATTTGGGAGTATTAAAAAAATAGTCATGTGCTACAATTTTTTATGAACATTAATTGGAATTTTATGTGATCATTTTAATACAGAAGATTCCTGTAAGCTGCCACAATATATGTTTTAAACCCATACGGTGTGGGAGAAATTGTACATGTTGCAAATCTATAAACATTTTCAACACAAACACACTCAATCACACCAGCAGCACATCAATCTGAAGTTATGAAACTGACAGAATGGTGCTTTGGTGCACTCTGTGAAAAATGTCCACCAGTTGAACCCGGCAGGGTCTGAAGTTATAACACAATTAGAGGGAGGAGAGTCTGTGTCAAAATGAGCAAGACAGACCATACAAAGAGACCCATAAAAACCACTGTGCAGTCTAAAAGATAAACTCAACAGTGACCGGGTGTTGTAAACTGTTCATCTACCAATGGAGACCATGGCCGCAGTCTGACCTCAGTGTTTCTCTGAAAAAGGTCCAGCTCCATCCTCTGAGTGCTCAATGCACTCAGATGTTTTCAAAATGTAATGTCCTGACTGGGGGAAGTGATATTATGATTTTTTTTTTAAACATTCCTCTTTATTCAATTTACTTTCCTTAAAAATGTATTGTTTATATCTAAAAAAAAAAAAAAAAGTGTTGTATCTATCCAACAATGTTCAGTGAGGTCATCTGGAAGGTTTATTTTTTTGTGCTGAGACATTTCGCCCTCCATCTGAACAGCTTCATCAGTCTGAGGAAACACCAAACAAAACTGATTCTCCACAAACAGCTTACTCCAAAGTGGGAAAAAAAACTGTTATAATAATAATAATAATAATGATAATAATGAATTTAATTTATAACGCACTTTTCATTAATGAAAATCTCAAAGTGCTAATGTTATGATGGTGCTAAGATGGTCTCTGGTACATGCCCTCTCCCTTGTTGACAGTCATGTCAAACTGGTTCAAAACACCAAAGTTCATGCTCAATAATGCAGGTATAAAATCCAACATTGTTTAGTCAGGTCATCTGAACATTGTGTGTGTCTGTGTGGGGGGGGTGGCTGAGACGTTTCACCTTCCATCCAAAGGGCTTCATCAGTCTGAGCAAACACTAAACAAAACTGATTTGCCACCAACAGTTTGAACAAGTTTGACAGGACTGTCGATGAGGGAGAGGGCGGGCTCCGGAAGAGAGGGCGTGCCACAGAGGCCATCTTAGTACCAACATAACTGTTTTGTTTTTTCAGTTTGTTGTAAGCTGTTTGTGGAGAATCAGTATTGTTTGGTGTTTCCTCAGACTGGTGAAGCCCTTCGGATGGAGGGCGAAACGTCTCAGCACAAAAAGAAACAAGAAACCATCCAGATGACCTGACTGAACATTGTTGGATTTTATACCTGGATTATAGAGCATGGACTTTGGTGCTTTGTATCTAAAGTGTTAAAAAGACCAGATTATTATCAATCAGTGTGTTACGAACAATGAACAAACCTAATATCTTATTTTAATTTTAAAAAAAGCACAGATTCATTAATAAAACTCAAGAAACACATTCTCCAGCTTGACAGCATTTCGCAGCATGTCTTGATTTTTTTTAAAAAGTGAAACAGTTTTAGCTTTGACATTCACTGATCAGTTGCCATGAAAACATCCAAAACTCAACAACACTTTCAGTTCCGCACATAAATGTGTTTGAATATATATGTTTGATAACTTGCCATAACAAATTAAGCAAACAAATACAAGACAAAAGCAGCAGTATTTTAAAGCAGGCACTTTGGCCACAAGGCAACTGAAAACATGTACAGTTTAACAATTTCAACACAGTTAAATTTAAATAGTCCTTCGTAGCTATATTACTTCTATCAAGACTGTCTTTTTCACACAATATACTAGTCTTGTCTTCGATATCACACACACAAACACAAAATATTGTACACACTAATGCACTCCTGTAAACATCTAAGCAAACAACATTTGTCTCACTCTACAGTGACAAGGAATAAACATGTACTCCTTTTATGTGCTTTTTCTTCTAAAGCTATGGACGTATTTACACTGAAAGACTTTCTTTAATATTTTCTACTTATTTTGACTCATGGTCATGGGTGAAACTTCTATACTGCTACATAATATGGTTTGTGTCTCCACTTCACATTGCAGTCCTTATGAGCAGCGTTAGCCTGAAAACAAAGGATGTTGGCAGCCGTGTTGCTGTAGTAACTGTCTTTTCTAGATGTTGCCTGCATCCATCTTCCTCAGCAGGTTCCCATGGTACTCACGGTAGTGTAACTGAACTTGGACATGGACGTCCCTGTTGCCATAACGTCCTCCTCATTGTCACGTAGCCCTCGGCGACGGCGATGACGGCACGGTGCGGCACAGCACGAGAACGTGGAAAGCAGAGCTTTGCGGAAGCGTGTGTTCATGAAGCAGTAAATAATTGGGTTGACGCACGCAGAGGTGTAGCTCAGCAGGTGGATGAAAGCAATAGGTGCTCCTGTAAGAGCGCCTGTCGCAGAGGCGTCATCGAAGGCCCGCCAGGTGTTGACGCAGTACAGAGGCATCCAGCAGAGAAAGAACAAGACGACGATGACCACCAGCATGCGAATGACTCGCTTTTTGGCCTCCAACTTGGCTTCCGATGTGTTACTGCGGGGTCTTTCTGCCTTTACTGATCTGGTTGATGCAGCAGACATGGTGGACATCTCTAGTGAGTGTGGCCTTTGGACCACATTAACATAGCAACCATCTCCATCGTCACTAGCGTTAGACACAGTGGAAGTCAGGCCATTCTTCACATCTACATGAAACAACAGGATGAAAAACAACATTTGAGAGTTGAATAAAGAAAATATCACTCATGCAGGGAAATATAAACTGTGTACCAAATTTTAAACTAAAATAGCATTCTGAACGTATAGATTGCATTAGTTTCAATAACTGCTTTTCACTTTGATTCAAAGCATTATCCAAACAAAATGTTGTGCCCATACCCTTCAATTTCACCAAAACTGCTACTTTAACATAAAAATAAGCTATAACAGCTTTAAATGTTTCCATTTGAATGAAAGTGTAAAATATTTACAAGTTCAAACAACCATCCATATGAGCTTAATCAATTAGCAAATCTAAATCTCCCAAATTAATACAGATGTCCACAAATGGTATTTTAAGTCAAAATAAAAGTGACGACAGACGTTCCCTTTCAGTCGGTCTCTCGGTGCAACACGATTGCTATGGGAATCAGCGCCCCCGCGCGGTTACCTGAAGTAATACACTCACACCTTAACGGCTACGGCGTCAGCGTCGTGCCAGAGGCCCCGCCCTCTGGACATTTAAGCGGCTGACGCCCGTCCATCTTCCTCTTTTTGCCCTTCACCTCGCTAAACCTTTAACACTCTTCTCGGATCTTCTCTGTATCTTCATTGCTCGACCAGAGGTGAGCTCGCTCCCTACACAGAGCATACAGAGAATCTTCTACTGCGGACTGCTGGGCTGGCAAAAGCTGGTCCGACACATTTTCTTCACCCCGGAGTTTTCTTCTCCTCTCTCCACAGACCGCTTTGCTCGACGGCGCTGACTGCGCGACACCGCTACCCTGCTAACAACTAGCAGGCTAGCCGGAGAAAGCGACAAGAGGAAGGAGACGTCTCTGGACGACGTTAGCACTGCTAACGGGCTTAACTCTTCTCAGCCACGGCTCCCGAGAAGGTAATGTGAAAACCCAAAAGTCAAAGAAGACCAGAAGGCCAGCGAGCCCCAGCTCCCGCGCCTTTTCTCTTCTACTTTTCTACTGCCCGGTTAGCGAACGCGAACCATGAGGCATGCTACCTGCTAAGCTAACGAAGCTAACAGGCCAATAGCCCCGAGCAGCTCAGCGAAAGGAAGTCCTCAGACGAGGAACTCTGGCGGGCCGTGAGCTCCGGCTCCCGAACCTGCTTCAGCGGATCTGGATACCCCCCTTTTCAGCAGCAGACACCCACGAGGCCTGTCCGTTCTGCTCAGGGATGTTACACACAAGGACACTCGAAGCTTTTCTCGCAGATGACCCCGGAGAAAGGAGAGTGGAAATGGAATAACTCCGCTGCTATCTGGCTAGCTCCCACGGTTAGCATGATTAACCAGGAGCATCCACGACAACACCTGGCGGATGACAGCACTGCTAACATGATTAGCGCGGCTACGAGCGGACAACAAAGGACTCTATCAGGAGGTATGTGAAAATGTTTGGCCTAGCTTGCTAGCTAACCTTCTCATATTTTGCCTGTTTCCCTATCCTGTCCGGCCGAATCGACGGTAGAATTCATAGCATAACTAAGTGTTTTTTACCAATGCTACGCTGCTCGAGGGCCCGTCTTAGCACTGCTAGCGGGCTCATGAGTACCTTCACGTTTAGCCCCGGCTAACAAGGAGACTCTCTGTCCAGCACAGTCCAGGAGGAAGAATTTCAGCTACCTGTTCAGCTGCGCTACCTGGTAGTTTTCCTATGCCTACGACAAAATGTCGATGACGCTGAGAGCTTATCCACCCATGAGGCTATGGATGACTCTCTGACGTTAACCATCTCAGGGCCTGAGGGGCCCTCGCGAGATGGACAAGGACAAGTGGCCTCGGTATCGCAGGCCCACCAGGCAGAAAAGCTACAGGAGCTGCAAGGGGCCACCAGCAAAAGAAGAGGAAAGGAGATGCCCCTGCATCATTACAGGCGCTCTCACTCACAGAAGGAGAGAAAATGCCAAATTTTTACCACCAGTTTCTGTGTTTTTAAGGAACACATACTAGCTGGTTCGGGATGTCTAAACACACAAGAACACTCAGACCCTTGTGTAATAAAGAAAAATTGCCATCCACACACGACAATAAAATCTCAGACTACTGAATGTGTCCTGGTCCCAAAATGGGAACAGGGCCTCAGGTTTGCCTGCTCACGCAGTACGGGAACCTGACCTTTTGAGCCCAGACCACTTGTAAAATGCTACAAGGAGCTGGTGGTATGTGTGTGCGCACTAAACAATAACTCGTCTACTGTATGTGTAATGAAAAGCAAACACTGTTTCATGCATATACAAGAATGAAAGTACCAGAGCACAGACTGCCCTGGTTCTTGACTCATCACTTTGGTGGAACACAACCTACTAGGTCAGACTACGAACTGCAGTGGGACACACGAGCTTTGCCTGAGACAGTCAGACCTCGCAATGTCTTCTGCTGGGCAGACCAGCCTGCTCCAGAGTACGCGAGAGGAGTCGAAGGCCACCCCTTCTGCACACAAATGAAGCAAGCAGCCGCTAGACATCCCTCCCAGGCTCATGGCACACGCGCAGACCTGGAGAGTGTGTCTGACAAATGAACGGGTCATCACAATGGATGCGTTGTGGGCTCAAGTTCTTCCCGGTGCCCAAAATAGATGAATCCCTGAGACCGACCCTGGATCTCAGGACTCTGGGCAAGAAAACAAGAATTTTTCAAGTTGACACTGCGGCAGGTCCCCTAGTCCGTGAGACCTGGAGACTACGCATGTACGATGGATCTGAAAGACGCCCGCTTCCATGTGGGCGTCTGGAGGAGGCACAGGAAATTCCTCCAGTTTGCCTTCAAAGGGAAAGCTTATAAATACAAAGTCTTACCCTTCGGTTTAAAGACCGCTCCTCGTACATTTACTAAATGTCTGGATGCAGCCCTGACCCCTCTTAGGAATCAAGGAGTCAGGATTATGAACTACCTGGATGACCTCCTGGTTTTTGGCTGGAAGCAGGCCCAGTCACACTCCTGCAGGGTGATCTCTAACCTGGAGTCTCTCTGATTTTTTCATAAACCCACAAAGGAGTGACCTGACCCAACCATGGATTACCGTATTTCTGGAAGTGCAGGTCTCAGAGGAACGTGCTTCCTCGATTCGCCGTTGCCTGGCAAAAGTTTAAACTGAATCAACGGATTCCCCTGTAAGCGCGCCAACGCCTTTTTAGGCCTCTTGGCGGAAGCCATACCCTGTGTGCCACAAGCATTGCTGAAGATGCGGGTCCTGCATACATGACTAAACCAACAAAAACAACATGCCCCCGTCTGGGTGAGCAAAAAAAATTAGAATCATTTCAAAATGCCTGAGGGCCCCGGAACCTTGGGGGGACCTGTCTGTGTTCACGGAAGGGGTCCCGTAAGGTAAGGTGTCATCCCATGTGATTATCACGGTGGACACCTCGGAAACAGGATGAGGAGGCAGACTGCAGAAATCAGAATGCCCAAGGCCTCTGGAATGAGCAGGAAGCAAGATTGTACATCAACTTCCTGCAGTTGTTGGCCGTACTCCTGTCAGCAAATTACTTCTTTGGTAAAGGTCTGATTGCGGGACGGCACGTCCTGGCGTAATCAGATAACAAAACCACGGTGTCCTTCAGTGACTGGGAAGAGGGGACGAGATCCCACGCCCTCCTCAGCCTGATACAGAGGATGCTCACTTGGTACGCTCCAGGATTATTGTCGCTCAGGGCGACTCAGGTTCCGAGTGAACTGAGTCACGGAGCAAATGCCCTTTCAAGAGGGTTTCTTTTAGAATCGGAATAAGACTAAACCCACGAGTCGTGGATCAGGTCTGGTCACGGTTTGGAAGAACCTTGTTGGGCTTGTCCCCATGCGGAGCCAGCTGTGCTGACTCAATGTTAAGGAATACCATGGCAGTTGCCTTCTTACAGAGACCTGCTGACTCAGGCACGTGGGTAGCTTCTACACCTGCGCCCAGAGCTGTGGCAGCTTTCAGCCTGGCCACTGAAGGGAATGGCTGAGGGCCTAAGGCCTGATTGTCTTTGTTCCAACAATTAACAGCATACACAAGGGACACCCTTGGTGTTTATGTTTACTTGGGAGATGCTTCAGTGGAAGGGTTCCCCTCTCCTCTGACAGTTCTCCAACATCAGGATGGGCCTCTTTGACAGTCCTAGCAGTTGTCTGTTCATGAAGCAGATGAGGGACTCGTGCATACCCCTTATACATATTTTTTTTTCCCTGGGGACCTGGAAGGTTACCCTGTGCTTGAACTGGGTTTTCTACCTCCATTGCTATCTGATTGCCAGTGGCGTAATAGGTCCCTTGCTCTTTTCCTCCTGCTTCTCAAGATTTCCAGGGAAAAAGGAGATGATGAGTAATCACACTAGCAGAGGACATTTATACTGTCTCTAGCTGGTGTTTTCATTTATGTGCCCAGTGGTAACATCAGGACAATGTTTCTACATATGGCATTTTTCTTCTCAGGATGTGCTCTCTACATACCTTGTGGAGAGCGGCTGGGAAATTCCTGCCGTATTAAGGCAGATGTTCTCTCATGCATTTTGCTGAGCATTTCAAGGGCGTGAATGGATTACATTCCCATAGCAATCGTGTTGCACCGAGAGACCGACTGAAAGGGAACTGAAAGTTATGCACCATAACTCATGTTCCCTGAAGAAGGGAACGAGGTGCAATACATTTGGCCCTTTCAATGCTGAAAGCTCGGTGAAGTGCATTTTAGAGGAAGATGGACGGGCGTCAGCCGCTTAAATGTCCAGAGGGCGGGGCCTCTGGCGCGACGCTGACGCCGTAGCCGTTAAGAAGTGAGTGTATTACTTCAGGTAACCACGCGGGGGAGCAGATTCCTACAGCAATCGTGTTGCACCTTGTTCCCTTCTTCAGGGAATATGAGTTATGGTGCATAACTTTCAGTTTTTTCCCCAAAAGTTGGATTTTTAAGGTTGTCATACCAACCAGTTTTTAAACAATCCATTAAGATTTCAATGAAGAAATTAAAGAATAAGGTCTTTATTTTGTTTGACCCTATTTTCTAGCTGGTGGTTTAAAAATCATTTGAGCCTGGATTATTTTATTTTTTTGTCCAGTTGATGGATTTATTTGATGACACATGCTGTCATTAGTAAGTTTTTTATTCTAAATGACTCATTCTTCTTTAAAGGGCAGCTGAAAAATGAGCAGCAATTTGTACTGAGTCATTATAATCATCCATGAGAAATTGTTACAATTTATGGATAAAAATCATTTACTTTTCTTCCTTACTACCAAAAAAGCACAACAAACACATATTAGGAGCCAAAAAGCAGCAATGCACATATACAATCTGGTACAGCTAAACAATTACAAAAGTCAAACATATTCTCAATTTGCTGAACACTTGTGGTTCTGTTAATCTTAATATGTATGTTATTTTAGTGTAAAATTAGTGGTCTGATAATTTTATATATTTTTTAAATCATTTTTGGAAAAAGAAAAGGCTAAAAATATCAGTACGATGTCTTCAGCTTCCAGCCAATGTCCCATTCTAATTTAGCGCTAGCCACAACTTCTACACTCCTTATTATGCAAATGTTCCAGTGCCCACAAAAGGTTATGCTTCAATAAGCCTGCAGTCATTACAATGATTGTAGTGCAAATAAAAATGACACATGATTAAAAATGAATTTCAACTCATTCACATTAAGAATGAGAAACACAATGTTAACACCAGCACTAGAGCTTGACTTTTGGATACTAGTAAAGGTGGTGGCACCAATTAGGGGACAATTTTACTGTAATCAAAACACATTTAGACTCAACTAGGCAATACTGCTTGCTCTTAAACATTTATATGCTTCAAAAAGTTCAAGACAAAACAACTGGACTTTATTTGTGACAAAGACATTTCGCTTCTCAGTCGAGGAGCTTTCTCAATACAAAGAACAATGAGTGTGGGGCTGGCGTTATTAAGATGAGGCAAAATACATACATGATACATACACATGCAGACTGATCTGTCACACCTCACAGTATGGGTTTGTTAAGGTCTTATTCACACATGGGCCACTCTGGTCACATGGATGAAATGTCTGATAGGTGTGAAAATGACTGGGTATCAGGCCTAAAGCTGAATTATAAGTTTTTGAAAGTTGAAATCTGAGACCTCCTCCTCTGTTTAAAGATGGTTTCTCTCATTTTACATAAATAGCTTCCTGCTCCCCCTCACATTTATATGAATATAGCAATCCAATGTAGATTTGGATAGATTTCCTATCAGTCAGTGTCGTGTCTGGTATATTGTTTGGTTTGTTTTTTAAGTGCTGAAACAAAAATAGCAGAGAAATCATTCAAGAATAGTTATTGTGCATGTTTCAAGAAATTATTTTAAAGGGCTTTTGTACCTAAAAGTGTGATCTGCAGGATTTTGACACGTTTTCTGATTAAAAATGAAGTACCATTTAACAAAAAAACACTTTTTTCTCCAATGAAGAATGCTTTAAATCATTAGTTGCAAATTTATTTAGGAAAGGGCAGGGGCATGTGGTCAGACTTAGGAGAGGATTAGAGCCACTGTGCAACAACAAAAACTAAAATAAAACTAAATTAAAATAGAAATTCCAGATTTAAAAAAAAAAAAAGTCAGAATTGAGAATTGTTTTGATTATTATTTTCACTGTGGCTCTAATCCTTTTCCATACATAGCAAATGTTTTTCAAATTAACCACAGTTTGAACAGTCATTTCTTCTGAATTTTGTTGAGTGATAGATATAATAATGTTAGTGTCAGACAATAATAATATTAGCGTGATAAGATTGATATTTGAGTTTGTTTCTGCCTTCAGTACTTCTCTCTTGTTCAAAAAGTACAGTGCTGTGCTGGACGAGGCAAGATTCTACATAAACACTGGACAAAACAAGTCATATAAGAATTTAAACAGTTCTGATTGCACAAAAACTTCAGCATCAGTACATATATACTAACATATGTAGCATCCATCTTTAATTTGCTGCTGCATCATGTTTTGTTCTGTGCATTCAGATCAACTCAAAACTGTAAACAGTTCCTACTGAAAATTAAAGTTCATACTCAATAATCCAGGTAAAAAAAAATCCTACAAAGTTAAGTCAGGTCCTCTGACTGATCACCATCAAGGTTGGCCCACTATGTGAGTGTGCTGACTGTGGGACTGAGTTTGATGTGGCTCCTCGGACTGCTGAAGTCATTTGGATGAAGGATGAAATGTTAAAAAAAAAAAAACATCCAGAGGACCTGACTTAACATTATTGCCGTTCCTGAAGTTGGAGGTTGTAATTCCACGATAATGTGAATGACCGTGCAAATAAAAAAATCGGAGCAGAGCACTGAGAGCATAAGACATGCAATGTGAAATTCACCTTAAGCCCTATTCACACTGGATTAGTTTTATCTCAGGATCTTCTTCTTCTTCTACTTTTGGTTTTTCCCTCTTCAGGGGTCGCCGCAGCGAGTCATCTTTCTCCACCTCACTCTGTCCTTTGCATCCTATGTCCTCACTCCAACTACCTTCATGTCCTCTCTAACTGCATCCATATATCTCCTCTTTGGCCTCCCTCTGTGTCTTTTTCCTGGCAGCTGCATTTCTAACATCCTTCTACCAATATACCCACTGTCCCTCCTCTGGACATGTCCAAACCATCTCAGTCTGGCCTCCCTAACTTTATCTCCCAGTTGTTCAACATGTGCTGTACCTCTGATGATCTCATTCCTGATCTTATCCATCCTTGTCACTCCTAAGGAGAACCTCAGCATCTTCATTTCTGCCACTTCCAGTTCTTTCTCCTGTCTTTTTGTCAATGCCACTGTCTCCAGACCATACAACATAGCTGGTCTCACCACTGTCTTGTAAACTTTTCCTTTGACCTTTGCTGACACCTTTTTGTCACAAATCACTCCTGAAACTTTTCTCCATCCACTCCATCCTGCCTGGACTCACTTTTTCACTTCTTTACCACATTGGTGCATGTGGCGCATTCTCACAAGATAGCCAAAGCCTGAGATTTAGTTGAACATTTCTGACATCTGCCAGATATGATGTTAGCGTGCTGCGTTGTCATGACTGGGCTGGTCCATATAATGTGCTTTATGGCCGGGTCGGGCCGGTCTCAGGCTTTGATGTGCTTTTACAAATAAGCACAAATAAAACTAAATAAGAATGCACAATATAAAATTGTGTTAATCTACTTGTTGAGGAGGAGGCAGGTCCGACCGGCTGGTTTAAAGAGTTTTTAAAAAGCCACATTAAACTCAGATGGACGGCTGTCACTGGCTGCGCGCGTGAGCAGCCGCAGGTCCGCTGACCCACCGGTTGAAATGGACTTGAGACCTGTCCAGGGTGTTGCCTGCCTCTCACACAGTGTTGGCTAGACATGGGCACCAGCGACCTCCGCTACACAAAAAAGGAAGAAGTGGGTAAATATAATAGATGGACGGGTTGATCACATGCATCTCCGTACCTGCTGTCATCTGTGGTAAAGGAAGTAGCAGCGTCTACCAAAACCGAAGTGAGCAGCGGGTTCATTTAAAACAGCCTTGTTCTATATTTTCCATTTTACTTAAATAAAATTTAAATAAAAAATCTCATTACGTATCGGATCTCGCCCATTTCTGTCCAGATCACAGAGATGCCTATTCGCATTAGATTAGTATTATCACAGGACCTCAAATCTCAGCAAAATATAGTGGGTAATGTGCGGGGGAAGTTTTACTTTTCAAATTACTGACACAGCCGATTTGCACAGGATTAACAACACAGACAATCTCCGTAATTATTACAAATAGCATGTGGTCCCTAGGTAAAACTAATCCAGTGTGAATAGGGTTATAGACAATCTATAACCACGCACCCTACCACCCAACCTACCTCCAGTGCTGTTATTCTTTTGGATCCTCCGCTGCACAATGAGCAAACTCACTAGAGGGACATGGTAATTGTGCACCCTGTCTTTACTTCAAGACCCCACATCCCACAACAATGACACCCCTCCCCACACACACACACCCACCCACACACACTCAATAAGCACACACACACAAACACACTACCACCGTCACCACCTGTTTAGATGGCCTCACCTGTGGAGTCTTTTTTGTGTCCCATTTCAAATTGAATGCCTCGATAAAGTTCCCTGGAGATCAGTCCATAGGCAACAATCATCACCACTCCTGGGATGGCAAACAGTACAAGCAGGAGTAGAACATACCTAAAAGAGACATATGACATAGATTGTAGAATATCCTGATGGAAAAGTGAGTTCCGGTAAACGAAGATGAACCCACAGATACATTTGCAGGTCAAATCACAGCATTTACTTTTTTTTTTATCTTGTTTTCATGTAAATGCATAATTTTCCATATATGACATCCATGTGTTATTTGTTCCAAACAAGGTTGTGTTGTGTAAAACATGCTTTATGTATATTATATTCCATTCTAATTTATCATGTCTTCACAGGTAAAAACGGGATTTCCACATATGACGTTCACGTGTTTTTTCCTGTAAATGATTGACTGCTAATGTGCAGACGCAGTTCAGATTAGTCAATTTATTACATTTTCGTTGATTATGTGAATGTCAACTGGCTGTTACTGTTTTTGAATCTGATTTAGTTGAGCTTTATGGTTTATGTATTTGTGTGAATTAGTTCTTGTGATGACAACATTGTTTCCTGTTTTACATTGCCAAAATGCAGAAATGACTAAATGTATGAGGCCAGAAATGACTAAATGTATTCTTCAATCTGTAGATTGAAGAATACATTTCTGTTGATTTATCTAAAAAAGTTAAGTCTGGTCCTCTGGACATTCAAACAAACAAAACCAAAAAATTGTAGAAACGTTTCATCTTTCATCTGAAAGACTTCCTCGGTCTGAGATGCTGTATTCAGCTCAGTCTAAATAGCACCTTCTCGTAGTGGATCAATCAGTTTGCTGCTGACAGCCAAAACTAGCTGTTCACATGATCAAGGAGGACCATCAGTCTAACGATGGATCGTTAGCACCCTGATGGTTGTTTGCTATTGTTTATGTTAAGGTTTATTAAATTTGTTCATTTTTTTTACAAAAAAACACAATATAAGACAATAACGTACAAAATATAAAAATATGAAAGGTAGCAGAAAGAAGAATACATTTTATTATATCTGCCCCTTTTTTCAAACAATCAGTTTAAACAATAATAATCTTCCAACAACAGTACAAAATGAATAATTCTTTCTAATTTTCTAACTAATACAATACACATTACGCAATTTCATTTTTTTTTTTTTACAAATTCGTTTTGATCATTTTCTTAAATGTAAACATTGACTTGGCATTTTTAACTTCATTCTCTAAGCCATTCCATAATCCAATCCCCTGGGTTGAGGTAGACCGTCCCTTCAAACTCTGAATTTTTAAAAATATCTCTGTCCCCTTAAGATTATAAGAACTTTGTCTTTTAACAAAATGCATTTGGATATTTAAAGGTAATGCGTTATTCTGAGCCCTATACATAACTGATAAAATATTATAATCTACCAAATCATGGAACTTCAATAACTTCAGTTGATAAAATAATGTACTTGATGGATGACGGTAATGTTTTCTAGTGATAATTCTTACAGCTCTTTTCTGTAATACAAAAATAGGCTTTGTGATTGTTTTACACGCTTTCCCCCAAACATCAATACAATAGATTAAGTGTGGAACAATGATTGTGTTATACAACAAATACAGAGCTTTATCATTCAATAAGTCTCTGACTTTGTACAGTACTGCAATCGATTTAGCTATTTTTATTCTTACAGAATTTATGTGTTGTTTCCATGTCAGTTTGTCATCAATAATAACACCCAAAAACTTCACCTCATTCACTCTACAAATCTCAACACCCTCAATTTTGAATGGAACATCAACAATTTTCTTTTTATTACTGAATATCATGTACCGGTAATTAGATTTTTCTAGATTTAATGATAATTGATTGATTTTAAACCAAGTTTGTATTTTGACAAATTATGTCTTTATCTATTCATAGAGGGCTGAGTGATACTAGCAATAACAGCATTGTAAGAGGGGGACAGTTGAACCTGGAGGCCTCCACCTCTGTTTAATGATGGACGGTTTCTTTTCACAAAGATGGCCTCCTTTACTCCTCTCTCAAACTATCGTTCCTCTCTATAAGGATGTGAATATCTTCATCCCTGAACGAGTGGCCGCTGGCCTTAGATGAGTGTAGACCGCAGAGTCCTGGCCTGATGTTGTTGCTCTTCTGTGCTGGGTCATCCTTTTGGCCATTTTTCTGCCTGGATTAGAGCATGCATCCCGAAACAGTTGTTTAAGTTTTGTATTCTTGTTGTTTTCCTGCCTTTTTGTTGCCAATCGTAAGATCCTAAAGTTCTTGTCTTTGTGACGTTTCAGTTGTCCTGTTATTAAAAAAATTGATTTACTGGTCCTTCTGTCACTAACATTTTTTCTGTTCTCACCACTATAACAAACCAGATGTCATAAAAATGAGTTTTTTTTACAGAGAGGCATGTTTTGACACACATTTATTGGCAAATGCATTAAATCTGCATAACCTGTTAAGCAGGTTTATTTTACCGGGAACACAGAGTGATTATGTTTGGCACCGACAGTATTATTGTACATGTAGTGTGAAACTTGTTATTGATAAACTGATATGAACCAAATCTCTCACCAGGTCTGCTCTGCAGTCGCAACAGGCCACTTGTGGCGACACTGGTGTGCAGTGGTGTTGTCAGGGCGCCGAAAAGACTCCAGGTTACTGACGACTGGATAGGGGATCATGATGATAAAGGCCAGCACCCATGTAGCTGCGATGACACGGTAGGCATGGGAACGAGTCTGCCACACCCGAGACTTTAGGGGATTACAAATGGCACTGTAGCGCTCAATGGCTATGGCAACCAGGCTGAATGTAGAGATGCTGACTGATATGCCTGAAAGAGAAGAAAACAGGTTATTTGGAAGCTAAGCAAATATGTTACTGTCTGTGCTCAGAAATCTTCTAATGTTCATAATATTAGGATTTTATAAAAAAAAATACAAGTACAGGACAGAATAGAGTATGGTAAATATTAAAGTGTCAAAAAAATAGTCTTTTAATGTAGGAATAATATCTTTCAACAAAACAAAACAGGAGGCCGTGCCTGAAAAAAATATAGTGTGAGGTGAGAAAGTAGAAATAGTTATCTGGATTTTATGTAAAGGAAATAACATTGGCCTTGGCTAGTGTGATATGATCAGCCATGTCTACACTCAATGGACGAGACAGGAAATTACTCTTTACATCTTGTATTCATGCCCTCTGACAATATAAACCTTATATGTGTGGTGGAGGGTAAGAGTGGGGTAGGCTGAATGAGAATCCAGCTCTGTTTTGTCCAAGCTTAAAATGTAATATGTATTAATGTTGGCTTATGTCTTTCATGGGTCCTTTACTTAATCCTCGTTTTATTCTAATCGTGTCAATACTTCATAAGTACCGGTATTCACATTATTAAGATCTGTTCATTTTTCGTCCATGTTTTGTGGTACTTGTTGTTACATAACTTGTTCCACAGTTTTAGAGATATCCGAACAACTCATTAAAAAAATCATTCAGCTCATTAAGGACATTCTTGCTCTGACTTTTGGTATTTGTACAAGTTTTAGTTTGTGAAATATTTAGCATTTTCTGCCATTTTTTCCTCGAAAATGAATGGCACGCTCTTTACTTAATTCAAGCATTTTGGGCTGTCTACAACTTTTTTGTCCTTGTTCTGCTATTTTCAGCTTGTTGGGGCAGCTTATTCAGCATCTTTCAGATTATTTCATGTTTTTTACTTTTTTAGGCTTCTTAAGCTTTTTTTCCCCCCCTGCTGATTTCTGCTTGTTTTTGGTAATTTCTATACTATTTTGTCTTTTTCTGCTACTTTTGAGCAATTTTCTCCTAATTTCAGCTTTACTTTTCAGCTACCGGTCGTTTCAGCTTTTAGTGCTCTTTTCATCTTCTTTTTGCCTTTTTCAGTTTGTTTTTGCTCTTTCAGCCTCTTTCTGATCATTTCTCTTTGTGGTGCCCTTTCTGCTACAGGTACTGTTCAGATAATTTCAACTCTTTTAGCTCTTTATTACTTGCCCTCCAACATTAGACAGGCCACCTTCCTTCCTCAGTTTGAATCTCTGCTAAAAACACATCTGTTCTCGCAGACATTTCATACAGTGTGAGTTGATTTAGTGTTTTTTTGTTTTTGTTCTGTGCTCCTATGTTTTAAATGCCTTTTTAATTCCTCTGTATTATCATTAGTGTTTTGTACTTTTTCATTAATTTTACTCCCCGTGTTGTTGTTAAGCACTTTGATAACAGTTTCTGTTTTAAATGTGCTCTATAAATAAAGTTGACTTGACTTGACTATTACTTGCCACAGAACAAGCTTACCAGAACCTGTTGCTAAAGTTTTACATTCTACTGTATAGCACTTTTTTAACCATTACTAATTGCCATACTTTAATACAAGCATTAAATCCATGTTGTTATTATTATTATTATTATTATTATTATTATTATTATTATTATTATTATTATTATTATTATTATTATTATTATTATTATTATTATTATTATTATTATTATTATTATTATTATTACATTATGGATGTGATGTCTATAGAAACTAAATAAATAGCTAAAATAAGATCAATTATATTTAAAATAAATGCTACCTAACTAAATGTTTTTTTTCTCCTTTTATTTAATTTCTGCTAATTTGAACTATTTCTGTTAATTTTCTATTGGCTCCTTTCCGCTATTATTCTATCCATCAATCCATTATCTATACCCGCTTCTTCCTTTCTGGGTCACGGGGGTCAATAATGCCGATGGTGCCCATGTCCAGCCATCACTGTACAAGAGGCAGGGGACAACAGGGTGCAAGTCCATCACAGGGACACTAAAATGAGACAACCATTCACTCTCTCACTCTCAGCTAGAGACAATTTAGAGTTACCAATCAGCCTAACATGCATGTTTTTGGTCTGTGGGAGGAAACTGGAGTGCCCAGAGAAAACTCACACGTGCACAAAGGGAACATAAAAACCCCATCCAGAAAGGCCCCCGGCTGGGATTTAAACCAGAGCGACCTGCTCGCTGAGAGGTGGCAGCTCTACACCGTGCTGCCTCAGCTATTATTGTTATTTATTACATTTTGTTTGCTCCTTTCAATTTCTCTTTTCTAATTAAATTTTAATTTTTTCTTTTCATTTTCGGGTTATTTTTCTGAAGTCTTGTCTTTTTAGTTACTGGCTTTAAATTCTTCTTTCTGCTTTTCAGCTATTTTATCAAATAAACTCAGGCACGAAAGTTTGTGTTCAATAATCCAGGTACCTCAGGTAAGTTCAGGCACGTTTTCCGCAACATTATTCAGTAATAAGCATTCGCACTGCATTGTCACAGGAAATGTAATTTCTCTAGTTATCAAATATTTTTCTATACAAAGACAGTTTTTTTTTTTCCTTCAAAGAGTTTTGGAATATGATTGCAAAGATGAACCCTTGACCATTCATAAATCAGGCTTCCCATGTCATGACGATGAAGCCAGCATTGGAAATTAAAGAGAAATGGAGTTTAACTGTACAAAGCTGACAAGATGATTTTTGTACAAAAAATATCTTATTCTCTTGTCAATCAATTTTCTTATCCAGTATTGCTGTCATGACACTTGGAAATGATCCGTAACAGTAATAAATCAATCAAATATAGATGTTTTTATAGTCACATTTAGCTTGAATCAGTTGCCAGCATGACTGTTTCTATTTTTTGATAAAGATGTTTCCCCTCAAATAAATATGTTAGCCCATTGTCTGTAGCTCTGTTATCTCAAGATAAAGAATAGCATGTTACTTCAAGATAAAGTCATAAAAAATAATACAGTGATTCAAAGAAAGTATTCACATCGCTTTGTTTTGTAATGTTATAGCCGTATTCCAAACTGTATTAAATTAATCTAGTTCCTCACCATTCTACACTACCCCATTATGACAATGTGAAAAAGTCTTTTTCTTTTTGCAAAGGGATTAAAAATAGAAAACGAAGAAATCACATTTACATATTTGAAGCCTTTGCCATGAAGCTCAAAACTGAGCTCAGATGCATACTGTTTCCACAGATCCTCCTTGAGATGTTTCTACAACTTAAATGGAGTCACCAGTGGTAAATTCTGTTAAATGGACATGATTTGGAAAGGCACACTTGTCTATATAAGGTCCCACAGTTGACAGTGTAAACACCAAGAAACTGATCGTCACTTTGTCACCTCAGACTGGGGCGACGACGGTTCATTTTTCAGCAGGACAATGACCCAAAGCATCTGATTGATTCTCTCAGAAAATATTTGAAAATGGCTGCACAGACATCTCCCATCCAAACTGATGGATCTTCAGAAGTATTGCAAAGAAGAATGGGACGAACAGTCTAAAGATAGGTGGGCTAAGATTGAAGCATCATACTGTATTCAAAAAGACTTGAGGCTGTAATTGCTGCCAAACGGGGATCAATAAAGTATTAAGCAAAGGCTGTGGATACTTATATAAATGTGCTTTTTTGGTTTTCTACTTTTAATAAATAATATTGGGTGGCTGTTGCTGAGCGGTTGGAGCAGTTGTCCTTCAATGCAAGAGTTGGGGGTTCGATTCTACTAGCAGTCACATTCCAAAATGTCCCTGCGCAAGATACTGAACCCCTTATTGCCTCCGATGTGTGTCCCATCTGTATGAATGTGACAAATCACTTTAGATCTAGTAAAGTGCTGTGTTAATAATGGGTAAATGAGGGCACAGATTGTAGTGAAAAGTGCGTTGAGTATCTTGATAAGATAGAAAGATCCTATATAAGTACAGTTAACACCACAGTCCACTAACACATTTGCAAAAATCTCAAAACATCTTTTAATCCACATTGTCAAAATGGGGTATTGTGTGTAGAATTTTGATGAACATGGTTAATTTAATACAATTTGGAATAAGATTGTAATAAAATATGGAAAAAGTGAAGTGCTGTGAATATTTTCCCAATCCACTGTACGTGTGTCTTTTCAGCTTCTGTATGTGAGAATGTGTTGACTTTGGTATGAAGATGTCGTTCAAGTTTAAATTACATCTTTAAAAGAGGTTACTTATGTTTTCAAATATCATTCTGGACTTGTAGCTGAGTGACACTATTGTACTGCTAATTACTTATAAACAGTGGTGGGCAAGGTTCTGTTAATCCACTAACAGCAAAACTAACTTATTGTTTAACGTATTAACATTTTAGCTAACTTTGAAAGCTGTAAGCAGACCTGTTAACTTCTGCTTTTCGTCAATATAGTTCCACTAATATTAGGTTCTCCAAGAGGTCATTCTCGATTTTGAACATTTCCACTCACGTAGTAGAAGAAATAGTTTTTGAAGCCCCCTCTATCACCAACAAAAGGATGCAATACACAATGCAATAATAATAATGTCTTTTCCTGTCATCTGCGTATGTTTCCCATACACAGACGAAATTCGTCTCTGCATTTAACCCAACCACCTACCAGGTGGTGCAGTGAGCAGCCCGAAAGCGCCCGGGGAGCTGGATAAATAGGTGTGCACTCATAGACACCCCAAGGTGGGTAGTGTCCGGGACGCGAACCCGCGTCCTTCGGGTCCCAAGTCAAAAGCCCTGCCACTACACCATCTTGGCTCATGCTATATTAAGCTAAGCTAAATTAAGCTAAGCAAAGCATCACACAATAATGTTATCCGTAAGTAAGGATATACTGACTTTGGCCCTCGGTGCTTTCCTCCTGTTCCATTACTGGGAACAACCTCTGACATGGTCAGTTTACAGCCAATAACAGAGGCTGCAACATAAATGCCAAACTAAACATAAACATGACGTTAACATGAATAACCCGTTTCTACCCTCAGAAACATCATAAACAGTCAGAAACGTTGCACACATTCCCACAGGGATAGCCAGCATCCATTGCAGTGCACAGACCCTTTCATAGAGAACTTTGTGAGTAAAATAAAATAAAGTTAAACTGATACACACCATTGCTTTAACTTGGGGCCAACAAATATTCATCTTTAAGTTTAATATTTAATCATAAGAACTAAATTAGCAGAAACACGGGTCAAAAGGCCGTGTGCTCCTGTGACGCTCTCTTTTTCTCTCCTATACGGTGCAGGGAGCTCTGTTATCTCCACTGATGAACTGATGGCATTAGCTGTGACCGCCCGCTCACAGGATTAAGCAACAACAAACAGATTTATCACTGAGAGATTATTGCTGATGAAACAAAGCAACTTTGGAAATTAATTTGTGAAAGCTCACCTTTGAATGGGACATGGAGACTTTACATGTGATTTATGAATTGTTTTAAGTTGTGTTCAATTATAATGTTGTCACGTTACAGTGTCACTTTTATCATACACTGCTGTTGCTGACAAAGACAGTGGTGTATGATGAAAGTTAGCGATCAGTTAGCACTAGCTTTCACATTTCCTTAGATACATTTACTAATTGGCTTTCTATGTGATGTTCCTATTCAGTGCCCTGAGACAACTTTGTTGTGATATGGTGCTATATAAATAAATTTAATTGAATTGAATTAAATTTTCTTTAACCTGTTTAGCATTAGCAAAGTAATTTTTTTGTGTGCACTTGAAGCTAACTTCTGTGCCCATCCCTGTTTATGTCTTTATTTTATTTTTTACCGGGTTTCTTTTTCAGAAATAGATCATGTCTAACTCTGAATGCTAGGAAACACCTTGTAACTGTGACTTTCCTTCCCTCTATTGACATGGCATTATTTACATGAACGCTCCTACAAGCACTCTGCAGATGTTGGATGTTGTCTATCATGGGGCACTAAGACTCATAACTGGCTGTGACTACTGTACCCACCACTGCACCCTGTATTCACTGGTTAACTGGACATCATTATCTTCACACAGACTCTCCCACTGATGCATTTTCATCTTTAAATCACTTCTTGGTCTGCTGCCTTCATACATCTCCTTCATGTCACTGCATGAGTGCAGCTACAGCGTGCACTCTCAGGACATTATTACCTGCAGACTACAGTAGCGAGTTCAAACACAGGCGCAATCATACTCAGTCTATGCCGAACCACACCCACATACACTCGTGCTGGAGGCACGTTATTGTACGTCCATACTCAATGGATGAATCCTGTGGCTGCGAGCAGACCCCGGGCCAACCAAAATTAGCCCCAATGAGCCACAAACCGAGGGGGCGTGGCAATACATCTGTCAATCATTCAGAACCATAACGGAACAGTAACAGATTGGGGCTGTCAGAATTTAGCCCTTTGGAACAACCCTGGGATTTTCCCCAGGTGGTTTGACACCAGTTATGTTGTAAATTTAACAAAATGTAATAAATTATTTCTAAAATGTATTTTAAGTTGTTAATTTTAAGTTGTTTATTTTAACATTTTTATTGCATGCTAAGCCCCCCTCAGCCCACTGATACCAGCTGTTACTGTTTGCAGTGTCCCCTCAGTGCAGACTGAACTTGGCAAAAGGGCCTTCTCCTACTCTGCTCCTGTTTCCTGGAATATCTTGCAAAAAGATCGGAAGCTCTCGACCTTGACCTCTCTAATGGACTTTAAACATCTGCTAAGTTCATGGCGAAAACCAATGTAGACATGTTCCTATTTTTAGTATTTTACATCGCTTTATATTGTAGCTTTTGTTTCTAATATAATTTCTTCCATTTACTTTTTTTTTTTTTTTTTTTTTTTTTTATGTTGTCTATTGTTGTCTGTACCTCATCTTGTTTCTTGGTTTAAAATATGTCACTCTTGCAAATGAGTCCTCGAGGTTCAATGAAACTAACCTGTATAAATTAAGGCTGAATTGAAGAAAAAAAAAGATGTCCCTAAAGTGCAGATGGCTCATTTTGACCAGTGGGTATATTACTAATTCAAAGTTTAGTACAGTACATGTTTTTGATTTAAGTGGAAAAAAATAACTTTTGGTTTAAGATGTAAAACATAAAGAAATGTTTTTGTTACAAAAATATATTACATTTAATAAAGGTATTAAAGTTATTAAAGGCAGTAACATTAAAAATAAAATTTACACAGAAAACGTGTAATTGCTACGACAATCAAACCAGCTGCCAGCATTTGGACTTCATTCAAAGTGCATTGAAAACTCTAAATGTGACCTCAAAATTTTAAATGAAATAAATAAGTGGTGCTCTTATATGCTTGCTGACAAAATCTGTAAAAAATAAAATAAAATGAATAGAAAAGTGTTTGTTTGGTTACCAGGGTGCCTAAAATGAGAGACTTTTTTGATTTCTCTATGAATGCGTCACCAAGGAAGAAAACTCATTACAGGTCTGAAAATTACCACTTAGTCAGTTATTCAAATGAATACTGGTAAATGTACACATCACTGAAGCTCTCACAGTCAGAAAAGGTAATGGAAGCAGTCTGTGAATGTGCAGCTATTCAGTAGTGGTCAACCCCCTCCATGATAAAAGTGACATTAGGTCAAAAGCCTGATTGTGGTACATCTGTGTAGTCTTGTTGCAGCAGGGCAACGATGAGCTGCAGTGCCCTGTGGTTTATTGTTATTTCCATGCTCTGTGAAAGGATATTTGTCGCGTCTACAATCAGTATGGTATCAAGTTTAATAGCGTTTTTAATCTGCATTTCATTTTCTAAAAGCATTATAACAAAATCAAAATAAGCATTTTTGATTGTTAGTTGGTGACCTGTTCAAGATGTATCCTGCCTCTTGCCCAGTGACTGCAGGAGCTGCCCATAACCTTTAAAGGATGGTGATGAATGGATGGAAAATATTTTATTATTGTTTTTAAAGTTATTTACAACATCCATAGTCAAAAGGAATAAAAAAAAAAATAGGGTTTTGTTTGATATTTGATGTACATTTAAGCTCTTATGCTGTGAGATCTGAAGAAAATGTCAATGCTTCAAAATGTGATGGGGGGCGTGGTTTTGGGTTGTTGCAGCAGCAAATTTAAAAGGGTAAACTATGTGTTGTGTCACCAGTGTTTAAAAGCACAAAAAAATGACAGTGATGTGAGGAAAATAAACAAAAGCGGAAAAATACTGTATATGATTATTTAAAAATCTTTAAGACGTTGCTGTTGTTTGTGAGTTACTCCTTCTGGCTCAGACAAATATAGTTTTGGTAGCGTGACGTTGATATTAACTTTTTTGCTGCAGCTGAATTTTACTGTAGTTTACAACACTACACAACCAGCTGCTGCAATAAAAATCTAAGTGCCAACACAGGACGTTAGTACATATTAGGTTTTAAATTTTAGTCATCGTTATGACATCCTAAACAAATACAGTATGCCAACAATTTACTAATAATAACCAAATTATGGCCTGACTACATCCCCAATGATTGCACAGTTTTTTTTAATATATATACAGGTAGTCCTCGGGTTACGACGGTCTCGAGTTACGATGTTTTGCGGTTACGAATGCCCTCCCATTGAAAAGCATTGTTTCGAGTTACACTGTTTATGCGGCTTTACACCAAAAAATACGGTACCGAAACTCAGCGGAGGAGCGGAAATTTACATGAGGGAGGGGGGAGAGTGTACCTTAGCGGCCACAACAATGGAAAATTACAGGGCGGAGGATTACAGCTGAAAATTACAGGAGAGAGGAGGTTAGGAGGGGCTAACATAATAACAGACCTTACTGTAAAACTCTGGACCGCGCGTGGAAAAGTACAGGAGACCTCATTGTTTGGACCGGAGATTTACGAGGCAGAGAGGCTACAGCTGAGCAACGAGCTAACATGCTAACAGACGGATGAAGACTCCACTAGCTACCAGCAGGAAAATAACTATTTTTTCCCCCTTCATTATGGCTCCAAATGTAGGTGTTTTTGATAATTATATAGGGTACCCCGCGACCCGACCCCGGATAAGCGGAAGAAAATGGATGGATGGATGGACTGTGTTAGGATAGGCTAAGTGCTTGGTAAAATACAGTATTGTATGTATAAGGTGCAGTTTGGACGTATTTTCCGACTTACGATGAAATCCGTGTTATGAACGGGCTCAGGAACGGAACTCCGTCGTAACTCGGGGACCACCTGTATATAGTTGCAGTTGGAGAGAGTTTGGAAACCAACTTCTCTGGGTTTTTTGTTTCTTTTTTAAAATACAACAGTACAGACAGGGAAAAAATACAGCCACATACAAATTACCAGGGAGATAGTTGATGTATTGTGTTCTTATAAAACCACAATTAAAGGTGCTATATGTAACTTTCTGTAGCGCGCAGCACTTAGAAATATTTTCAACAGGGAAAGCATTCTGCTCCCTCCCCCTCAGAGCCATATATGGCTCTGCCCCCCCGTGGTCTGCTGAAATTCAAATTCAAGCTCTGTTTTTATTGGCTGATTCAAATTCAAGCTCTGTTTTTATTGGCTGGTTACAAACTCTGTTTTTATTGGCTGGTTAACGGCGGGTCACTTTTGCTTTTTAGAAATGCTTATTTACCACCTGGAGAAGCAAGGGGACAATATTTTTTTTAAAGTTTTTTTCAGAGATTACCTGTCTAACATTAGCCTGGTTGATACCAGACCCATGTCCTTCACTTCGCTTTGTACTAGGGTCTGGCATCTCTCCCATAGACAGCGATTTCTCCGTTAGATTTTTGAATGGACCAATCAGAGAACAGAAGGCGGAGTTTTGTTAGTTTAGCCTGGCGAGGTCCAGGCTATTCAGATAAAAAGCTCAGAAACCACTCGGTGGATATTTTTTCTGCTACCAGTGTGTAATTATATGTCTCTAATTTACTGACTGTTGGCCTAGATGAAACATTTGAGATAAAATTCGATTTTTTATCATTTATTTTCGTAGCGCACCCGAGGCTGTTTGGAAAATGTCAAACCGAAACTATTTAAATCCAGCAGATTTGACCATTTCGTGAATTGATTTAGGAACTGTTAAGCTCAGGAACACTTCTGATATAACGTCAGCGGTGAAATATATTTTTTATCAGCAGAGAAATAATAGTTTACCTTGTTTTATTGAAAATTCCTTCGTGGCGGCAGCCATTTTGAATGACGACGTCAGTCGACGTCGTTCAAAACTCCGCCTTCTGCTCTCTGATTGCTCAGGAACACTTCTGATATAACGTTAGCTAAGAAATACATTTTTTATCAGCAGAGAAATAATAGTTTTTTACCTTGTTTTATTGAAAATTCCTTCGTGGCGGCAGCCATTTTGAATGACGACGTCAGTCGACGTCGTTCAAAACTCCGCCTTCTGTTCTCTGATTGGTCCGGTCAAAAATCTACCGGAGATATCCTTGTCTATGGGACAAGTCCCAGACCCAGCAGTGAAGGGAAATGAGAATTGAGCGGAGCTGCGTAGGAATGGCGAGGGCCAGGCTAGCCTAACATCAGTCTGTCAGGAGATAGTGACAGAGTGAAGAAATATGTAAAAAATATATTTTTAGAAAAGTTACATATAGCACAGAAAGTTCATTCTCACATATAGCATATTACATCTTATCTTACTTATCTTATCTTACATATAGCACCTTTAAATACAATACCTTCATTTGTTATGTGATCATTTTTCATACATGAAGTTGCTTGGTGCATCACTGTAAGCTTTATTGGGCAACAAACGCTCCTAGAAAGTGCTCAAGTTGTTGATTGATGGACTAAATTCCAGCAGGATTATTTTCCTACCTTCTGGTACAACAACTTGCTTTCTCTTTTTAGTTTGTCATGTTTGTATCAGAAGTAGCCTGCCACCTTTCTGCAGAGGGGGTCATATCACCTGTCTGGTGGCCTTCGGAGCAGTGGTGTCTCGGTACCTGAATGAGTGGAGGGAGAGCTGCGTGGAGCTGGTGGAAGATCTCCAAATACCTGTTGTCTGACCAGAGAGACTGGCTGCTCAAAAACAAACTCCTGGACTGGCTTTTCTATCAGGAACCAAATCTGAAAGTTATGCACCATAACTCATGTTCCCTGAAGGAAGGGAACGAGGTGCAACATATGCTATGGGAATTGCGCCCCTGCGCGATTACCTGAAGGAATACATTCACGCCTTTACTGCAGGGGCGTCAGCGTCGCGCCAGAGGCCCCGCCCTCTGGGTACTTAAGCCGCTGACACCCATCCATCATTCTCCAAAATGCACTTCACTGAGCTTTCAGCATTGAAAAGGGCCAGGTATGTTGCACCTCGTTCCCTTCCTTCAGGGAACATGAGTTATGGTGCATAACTTTCAGTTCCCTTATCAGTCATGTCACTCGGTGCAACATATGCTATGGGAACGTAATTCATTCACGCCCTTGAAATGCTCAGCAAAATGCATGTGAGAACATCTGCCTTAATACGACAGGCATTTCCCAGCTGCTCTCTACAAGGTATGTAGAGAGCACAGCCTGAGAAGAAAAAATGCCAAATGTAGAAATATCAGCTTGATGTTACCACTGGACATATAGATGAAAACCAGCTAGAGACAGCATAAGCGTGCTCCACTAGTGTGATTACCCATCATCTTCTTTTTTCTCTTGAAATCCTGAGAAACAGGAGGAAAGGAGCAAGGGACCCATTACGCCACTAGTAATTGGATGGCATTGTGGAGGTAGAAAACCCAGGTCAAGCACAGGGAAACCTCCCAAGTCCCCAGGGGAAATATTTTTACATATACAAAGGGCACGTCTGGCAATTGGAGCCCATGCTGATGTTGGAGACCCGTTAAGGAGAGGGGAACCCCTCTATTGAACATCTCCTAAGTAAACATGAACAACAAGGGACACCCTTGTGTATGTTGTTGTTGGTCGTTTTGGGATAAAGCAATCAAAGCCTTAGGCCCTCAGCCAGTTCCCTCCAAAGGCCAGGCTGAAAGCCGTCACAACTCCGGACGTGGGTGTAGAAGCTACCCACGTGCCTGAGTCAGCAGGTCCCTGTGAGGAGGCAATTGCCATGGTGTCCCTGATAACATTGAGATCAACTCCGGGAACCACGGTTTTGGCGGCCACCTGGGGGCTATCAGAATCAGGGAGAGAGCTCCCTGACGTACACGTTCCAGTGTCACCTTGATCAGAGGGACAGGTGGAAAAGCATAGTACAGCACCCTAGCTGGCCAATCATGCGCCAGAGCATCTGTTCCCAACGGTGCATCTGTTTCCTTCAAAAGAGAAGTAAAGGTCACACTGTGAGCTAGCTTTGCAAGCGAACAAGTCCACTGAGGCTCTCCCAAATCGTGACCAGACCTGCTCCACAACCCGTGGGTTCTGGCTCCATTCTGACGCCAGGAGAGGCCATCTTGAGAGGGCATCCACTCCACAATTTAGTTCATCGGGAACATGAGTCATCCTAAGCGACAATATTCTCGGAGCACACCACCTGAGCATTGTCTGCGTCAGTCCGAGGAGGGCCCGGGACCTTGTCCTCCCTTCTCTGTTGATGAAAGACACTGTGGTCCTGTTATCTGATTTCACCAGCACGTGCTGCCTTGCAATCAGACCTTTGCCAAAGAAGTATTTTACTGACAGGAATATGGCCAACGATTCCAGGAAGTTGATATGCAGTCTCGCTTCCTGTTTATTCCAAAGGCCACGGGCGTTCTGATTTCTGCAGATCACCCCCATCCTGTTTTTGAGGTGTCCTTCATGATGACCACACGCGATGACAACCTACCCAGCGGGACCCCTTCCGTGAAGACAGACAAATCTCTCCAAGGTTCCAGGGCCCTCAGGTACTCTGAATCTATTTTAACCTTTCCTGTTCGACCAGGCAGAGAGGGTCATGTCTGTTGGTTTAGCCATACTTGTAGGGCCCGCATTTTCAGCAATGCATGTGGCATACAGGGTATGGCTGTCTGCCAAGGGGCCTAAAAGGCGTTGGCATGTTTTCATGGGGACCCGCTGATCCAGTTTAAATTTTTCCAGACAATGGCGAATCGAGGAAACTTGTTCCTTTGAGAGCCATGCTCTGTACCGGACGGTGTCGATCTGTACTCCCAGAAATACGGTAACCCGTGATGGAGTTTTGTCACTCTTTTGTAGGTTTATGACAAAACCGAGAGACTCCAGGTGAGAGATCACCCTGTAGGAGTGTGACTGGGCCTGTATTCTGCTTCCAGCCAGAATCAGGATGTCATCCAGGTAGTTCATAACCCTGAGTCCTTGATTCCTAAGGGGGGTCAGGGTTGCGTCCAGACATTTAGTAAATGTACGAGGAGCCGTCTTTAAACCGAAGGGTAAGGCTTTGAATTCACAAGTGTTTCCCTCGAAAGCAAAACGGAGGGATTTTCTATGTTTCCTCCACACGCCTACATGGAAATAGGCATCTTTCAAATCCATTATACATGCATAGTCTCCTGGGGGCCTCATGTATCAACCGTGCGTGCGCACAAAAACCTTGCTTACGTCACTATCCACGCAAAACCCTGTATGTATCAAAACTGAACTGAACGTGAATATGTGCGCATCCAGGTACATTTCCACGCCAGCCCCAGAGCTCGCGTACGCACGTTTCTGTGGTTCTTGTTCCTTTGGCGACACTTACAGGTGATTCAGAGAAACTGAAGCCCCACAGTCTGTGGTTGACTTTAAGAGCGGCTTGAAGACCTTTCTTTTCAACCGAGCATACTCTGCCTCCTCATGATTCTACTTTTGATCATAGCTGATACTGTTGTTGATTTTAATTGTTTTATTATTTGTTTCATTGACATTTAATTCTGTTGCACCTTGTAGCACTTTGAGATTTTCATTAATGAAAAGTGCGTTATAAATTGAATTCATTATTATTATTATTATTATTATTATTATTATTATTATTATTATTATTATTATTATTATTATTATTATTATTATTATTAACTGTTCATGATGTGAAAATGATTAATATTCCCACCAAACACACGATTAACAAGTATTACATCCACATGACGCAGTTGCACGCGCAAAGTTGTGCCAAAAATAAATTCAACAGGAACGGATTCATTCAGCCTTACTGGAGGATATAATAGTGTAACACGCAGAGCATTTATTTATAAACAGATATAATTTTCTGATCTAGGATATGGCTTATCAGCCGTTTTCAGAAATAATCATTTTTCAGTTTGGCACTGCTGCGCTCTGGAGCAACACAGGAGCCTCACGCGTGCACATGCAGAAGCAGCGATCAAACTGTTCCCGAGCTATGAGGGAGCTGCAGGTCGATCAGGGCAGTCCAGTCCACACAAAGCCTGATCATATTTAATGGAATGTCTCATCCATATGATTCCAAAGGCTGAGTGGTCGCGCTTTGGAGCGTGCGCGCACCCTCGCCGGTTACACGGCAGCTGGAGGTGATTCATGATCTGCGTTTATTGTAGATTTCTCCAAAATGACACGTGAAAGTACACCATATATAACTTGTTGGAGAGTAAAGGCTTCACAGACAAACAGATTGCGCACAAGGCTGTGGCGCGCGCAGCGTTTGGAGACTCCAACATCACGTCATGTCATGAAAACTCTCCACTGAGACGCACAGACCCGTTTCTTCATATCATCTATTAAATAAACAAAGATCTATGTTCTACCAAACATCCAAGTTCCTCTGTGTTTACAGTAATTATGGTAATAAACTCGTGCGCAAAGTTAATATTTTCACTCAGAATGAATGGATGAGCCGTTGCGCACCAAAGCAGGGTGCGCGCACACACAAATACCGACACACAATCACTCGTTCTTTGCGTGATGAACACATTTTATTACTATTCTTACTTAGGATTTTTTCCTCACTCATATTATATTAAATTCATTATTTTCCTGAATCTAGAAATGATTTCTGATCGCGCAGGGATCAAACAAACATGTCCTTCACACATGCAGGAAGTAATTTGCATCTGTTTAACATATGTAAATGAAGGCGTGTCAGGGGAGGTGTCTGACGTGCGCTCAGTTCCACGTTAATTGTGATGTACAAAAGGAATGTGCGTGGATTCCGGTGTCCGCACAGTTTGATACATCTGGATTTTCTTGTGCGTACACACTTTTCTGGATTTGACCGTACGTCACTTTTCAGTAGGAAACCCACGCAAGTCTTTGTACATGAGGCCCCTGGTCTCACAGACTAGAGAACCTACTGCAGCGTAAGCATCTTGAACTTAAAAGTTTTTATTCTCTTGTTCAGAGTCCTGAGATCCAGGATCGGTCTCAGGGAATGATCCTTTTTGGGCACCAGGAAGTACTTGCTGCAGTGGCCGGTGCGTAGTTTACGTTTCAGGACCAAACTTATTACTCCCTTCTGCAGCATCGTCAAAACATCCTCCCTCAGCACGTGTGCGAGTGCATGGTTAATTTTTGATTGCAGTACCCCTGTGAAGGGTGACGGTCTCCTGGTGAACTACAACTGTAGCCCATGACATATAGTCGTCATGACCCATTCGTTTGGTAGACACGCCCTCCAGGCCTGCACGTGCGCCATGAGCCTGGAAGGCATGTCCAAGTGCTGCTCGTCGTGTTTGAGCGCGGGAGGGGTGGCCTTTGACCCCTCTCGCACTTTCTCAAGCAGGCTGGTCAGTCCAACAGAAGATATTGCGAGATCTGACTGTCTCAGGCAGAGCTTGTGTATCTTGCTGCGGTTCATAATTTGACCACGTGGTTTGTGTTTTATGAAAGTGGGACTTGAGTCAAGAACCAGGGCAGTCTGTACTTTGGTACTTTTATTTTCGTACATGCATGAAACAGTGTTTGTTTTGATTACACATACAGTAGGCGAGTCATGTTTAATGCATACACACATGTCACCAGCTCCTCGTAGTGTTTTACAAGTGGAGACTGGGCTCAAAAGGTCAGGTTCCCGTACCACGTGGGCGGGCAAACCTGTAAAATTATCAATTCATCCTGTTTCATCAGGCCCGAATCTGCTTTCCACACGGGGTCATTGAAGAGGCCCTCGGCCGATACTGGAAAGTTTCACAGTCGCCAGCAGGTCTCTTCCGTGGAAGGCCACACATGTCTTCCTTTGGGGATGCAAAGCTTTTCCTCAGCAGTCCCTCGCGGAGGGCTTCCGCCTGTTTGCGTCTATGCTCCAACCTGGCCTGGATGTGTTCCAGGGCTCCACCGAAGAGTCCCGTCGGCTCGATCGGGTGCTGGAGGAAGGGGGACCTCTGGTTTTCCGGGAGGTCCGTTAAAGTCAACCAAAGATGGCGTTGGGCGACAACTATTTCCGCCATTGCTCTGCCTTGCATGATAGCTATTGTCCCCATCATGAGGAGCAGGAAGTCAGAGGTGCGGTGGGCCTCCTCAATGGCCTCCGTTGTGGCTTGTTCGTTTGTTGTTACCTGGAGATCCTGCAATTTTTCTGCCAGGTACGCCTGTATCATGGTCGATTCGTTCATTGCACGAGCCACAAGGCCCTGGGCCTTGTAGCACTTTTCAAGCTGTTTCTCCGAAGCACTGTAGGCCCGGTTGGGTAACGCTGGCTTCGCCCCCGTAGCTACGGGGACCAGATGAGCCGCCAGGGTTTCATCTATCTGGGGTGCGCTGGCGAGGCCTGCTGCCTCCATTCCGGCACCATCCAGGAGTCGGAATAGTGGCAGCGTCATGGGAGCTCCGGGTTCCGCCCAGGAACGTGTGAGATCCATGAGGAAGTCCTAGAAAATGGGCATCTTTTGCAACGTCGTCGGTTGTTGCTTCACATAGAAGTAGTTTCCCGCCAGCCTCGTAACCTGTTGGCGAGGCGTGGGGTCTGACCACGTGACCTGAAGGGTGTCTGCTGCCCTATGGCACAGGTCGAACAGAGCAGGGACCGACACGTCCGGTTCCGGTAGAATTTGCGCCAGGTTCTGGGAGGAATCCACACTTTCTCCTCTGCAACCGTACTCGGCGTCTTGGTCAGACACTTCGGGCGTCGAGTCCTCGATGGGGACAGAGGAGTCCGACACGTTCTCATCCCTGACTTGACCACTGCATTCCAGGTCCACGTTCTCGAGCTCCGGCCTGGGAGTGTGCAGCTCTGTTAGGCGTGCGGCCTTCAGCGTTGCGGCTTTCGCCATGGATTTAGCCAATGCGTCCTCGCCGCACTTCCTCACTACCACCGGCATCCGACAGCAGTGGGAGCAGGAGTCAGGGGATTCCAGCGCTTTTCTTGCGTGCAGAATCCCTAGGCAGACAGGACAGTCCTCGTGGGTGTCTATCGCCAAGAGGGAGTAGCCGTAGCCGCTAGGGCAGGGGCGCGAGCGAGGGCTCATCCTCCTGCTAGTTTTCTTCTGAGTCTTTGTCCTCTGTTTTCCCTTCTCGGGAGCCATGTCCAGAGACAAAAAGCGTCGAGGCTGTTCCTAGTTTCCTTTTTGTTCAAAGCCGTACTCTCCGTCGTCTTGCTTTCGCTGGCTAGCCTACTAATGGTTAGCAGGGAGTGTTGTGACGCAGTTAGCGCCGTCGAGCGAAGCAGCTGCGAAGAGAGAAGAAAACTTTGAGGTAAGTAGAAAAACTCTGGACTAGCTTTCACCAGCCCAGTAGTATGCAGGAAAAATTTCTCTGTACACTTAGTGTAGGGAGCAAGCTCACCTCTGGTCGAGCGATGTGACAACAGAGAAGTCCCACAAAGTTCAGGTTTTAAGCGAAGTGAAGTGCATTTTGGAGAATGATAGATGGGCGTCAGCGGCTTAAGTACCCAGAGGGCGGGGCCTCTGGCGCGACGCTGACGCCCCTGCCGTAAAGGCGTGAATGTATTCCTTCAGGAAATCGTACGGGGGTGCAATTCCCATAGCATATGTTGCACTTAATGACATGACTGATAAGGGAACCTGGGTCAACAGTCAGGAATGCATTAATAGCTTTTCCTGTGTGGTAGGAGCAACTCTTACCTTGTTGATAAGGTGAATTTTCAATTTTCAGAATCTGTTGGAATCCTGGCAAAAACCAATGCAGATTTGTTCCTGGCTTTGATTTGTTTGTTTGTTTATTGTTCATTGTTTAAGGAAATTCTACCATTGTTGTTCATTGTTCTTTAGTTTTAGCAGGTCGCTTTCGTAAATGAGCCCATGAGGTTCAAAAGATTTACCTGACCAAATAAAGGTTGAATGAATGAATGAATTTGTTGGACTGAGAGTGTGGATGCGTCTCCTTTTCTCCACTTTCTCCTTTTGTTTGTTTTGGATTTTGTTTGAATTTGTTTGGAATAATTATTAACAAGTCTCTCTTCTAAATGAGTCCTTGTGACTCAGTGTGACTAACCTGCATAAATAAAAGTTGAATGAATGTAACTGTTATTTTTAACTGTGTTTTTGTTAAAAGCTATCTGTTGTGTAAAAATTAAAATACCTAAATAAAGGCTATTTTTTTTAAGTAAAAGAAAAATGTGATTTCATATTGTATGGGCGCTTTCTGGCTGCTCACTGCACCACCTGGTGGTGGTTGGGTTAAATGCAGAGACACATTTCGTCTGTGTATGGGAAACATACACAGATGACAGAAAAGGGACATTATTATTATTATTATTAGAAAAACCTTAGCCTGGCCCTCGCTAGCCTGGCCCTCGCCTTCCTGCACAGCTCCGCTCAATTCTCACTGTCTGAAGCGAAGTGAAGGACAAGGGTCTGGTTTTAACCAGGCTAGGCCCTCGCCATTCCTACGCAGCTCCGCTCAATTCTCATTTCCCTTCACTGCTGGCGAAGTGAAGGACAAGGGTCTGGTTTTAACCAGGCTAGCAAAACCTGCAAATGTCCCACAAACTGTCGCTGCTACGTGACACAAGAGAATCATGGGCCACCAGTTGATAATGATGATGGTAGCAGGTTTTGCGGCTCTGGACACGTTTAATTTAGTGAACGAAATGGCAGTTTGCCGACCCCTGCCCTAGGGTTACTTAAGCAATAACATATTGTGCACAGACAGATAAGAATCCGTTATAAAAATTCCTGTATCTGGGTGGTGGTCCAGATCACTACCAAAATTATATATTTTTTTGTCATTTGTAAGAAGCTGAACATTTCCTGATAATTTTATGAAAATTCATTGATGACTTTTTGAGTAATCTTTTGCACAGATAGTCCTGATTGTTAATAAAATATTTATTTATTTGTGCCTGCTCATGATCACAACAGGCAAATCCTTTACTGAAGAACATTCACATGATTTCTTGTTTTTCCACAAGATCTGGAAATGGACAACTGATTCTGTCTTGGATGAGAGTTTTCTGATTGTTTGGTTACAAATTAAATTCACTCATCCATCCATCCATCCATCCATCCATCCATCTATCCATCCATCCATCTATCCATCAATTATATTTACTCGCTTCTTCCTTTTCAGGTCACAGGGGTCACTAATAACCATGTCCAGCTATTGTTGGGTGACTGGGCAGGTCTCCAATCCATCACAGGGGCACAGAGACAAACAACCATTCACTCTCTCACTCACACTTAGGGACTATTTAGAGTTACCAATCAGCCTAACATGCATGTTTTAGGTCTGTGGGAGGAAATTGGAGTACCCGGGGAAAATGCATGCATGGATAGAACATGCAAACTCCACCCAAGAAGGCCCCCAGGGCAGGATTTGATCCAGCAACCTGCTCACTGAGAGGCAGCAGCGCAACCAACTGCTCCACCCTGCCACTAAATTCAGTGTTTTATTATCTTTGTGTTAAATTGTATTAGTCCTACAATGGTGCACACTTAGTTAGCCCATTATATTTATCACAGATAGCACCACAGATCAGATAAAACATTGGCCCTCATGCACGAAAATGTTCGTATTTTTATCCTAAATTTCTCCTACTTTTGTTCGTACGAAGCGTTCGTACGAACATGCCACGTCAGATCCAACAAAGTCTTCTATCCACAGGAAACGTGTGTAAACGGGCTGCTTAAAGTTGATGGATCCCACCTGTTCTACTCACCTGCGCGTGCTCGCGGGAAGGTAATTTACATAATTTCCACCCCTCAAAACACCATATAAGGCCACGCTTCCTGCCTTCTGACAGCAGGAAGTGTCCATTCATTCAAACTCAAGAAGTAAAAGGAGGAACTTCACGCGTTCGGAGATCTGCTCTCAGTCGCGCTGTGGCTACCCCCCACCCCACCCCCCGCAAGTGTCGGATGGTCAAATATCTTTAATTTTAGTGTACTGTGTTACATTATAGTTTCACTTATTCAGAAGAGCGCACCGCTACCCCCCCCCCCACCACCCCCCCGCAAGTGTCGGATGTGTTTTTGAACAGAAGCACGGACAGGAGGTGGTCAATAGTCTGCGAGATGGATGGACAATACTGTAAATGCCATGCTGCGCAGACGCGTGCCAACATGTTTTGCAGCACAAATGAGTCATGCGCGCTCCTCCTGGTCATCGCGCAACCACATTCTGCAGGTTATATTTCGAATCAGATATAATAATCTATTGCTCCGATGGTGTTTGGCACAGCAGTCCAGCAATAGCATGAAAATCAGTCTTAATTCGTACTTGTTCTGCGGCGGTGTATGGGAATTTTATGTACCTGGGTGTTAATATGAGGAGCGGCTTTGATGACCAAGGGGAGCGCACGACTCACTGAAGCCTGCGCGACACACCAGACAAATTAAACTTAAAATTATAATTCTAATTCAAACAGAATAACCTATTGTCAAGAATAATTATGGTGCGTGATTTTTTTAAACCCAAAATATTTTCTAAATAACGAAATATGAAGTTATTCGTGGAGAAGATCCGTCTGGATGACAGCAGACTGACGCTCCTAAATTATACGACAGGTCCGGACCACTCGTAAATTTTGTTCGTATCTGAAAAAAATCGTAGGATACGAAAACATTGTTGGATGCCACAAATGATCCTAAAACACTCGTACACACAGTTTAAGAACAAATCTGTGCGTACGAACGGTTCGTGCATGAGGGCCATTGTTTGTGGATGACTTCATTCGCATCTGTAATGTCTTGAAACTAGCCTAGTGATTAGTGTTTGTTTTTGATTTTGGGAGACAGCTGCATTCATTCAACCTTTATTGATACAGTTTAATCCCATTGAGCCTCGAAAAGTTATTTACAAGCAAGACCTGACATTGCATTACCAGAGCCAACAGCAGTATGAGAATCTAGATGTTGTCTGAATGCCAAAACTTTTGTCCACTAGTGATTTTGAAAAACTTGCCAGTTTTGTACTGTAACCTCTAACCTTCTGCTGTGGCGGGCAAGCTCACCACTGAACAGAAACAAACCTTGATCTAGTTCCACATCCTCATGATAAAGTCCTGTCTCTCCCTGGTACTAAGGAGCTCCTCTCCCCTTACTTTGTTATTTTTTTTTATATCACATGCATCGTTTCACATGAATACCATGCATACTACTGGAGTACTAAGTTTTTATCATGATACATTTCATTATTATGTTTCCTTCACCCTGCATCTCTTTCATTTTTATCATGGCTATTTAAACTTTATATGACAAGCAATTTGACTGAAAGCAATCTATAAAATTTTTACTGTTATCACTGAGCGGTGTGATGATAGCAAGCTCTATGTAATTGATGTTGCAAGGATACACTAAAATATATTCTTTTTTTTTTCTGTGAACATTGTGCCATGTGTTACACCTGATTAGACAGTGCTGTCCAGTCCCTGTATGATATGATGCGTTTACAGTTTTAGTAGAACTCTTATTTCTGATTTCCGTCATCACTACAACAAAATAGCCACATAAACAAACAAACAAATGAAAAGGCTTTTGTTAACATATTTAATTTATATTTTTTAAATGCCCTGTGTAAAGTAAACATTGCTGACTGAAGTGCTCTTCATATTTCATTACTCAAAACTAGTGTGGTGCTCACTAACGCCAACCTTCTTTGATCTTAGTTGATATTATTATTGATTTTACTTGATTTTATCACTTGTTTTATTTGATTTTTGATTTTGTTGCACTTTGTAGCACTTTGAGATTTTTATTAATGAAAAGTGCGTTATAAATTAAATTCATTATTATTATTATTATTATAACCTTTTTGCTTGGTGCAACATGAAAGAACATCAATATCTAACAAATCATGAATTTGAGTAGACATGTTAACTGCTGAGGCAAATATAATGCTCAAGAACTATAATGTATGATGAGAATGAGGAGCTGGTGGGATTATTATTTTTGATTTGTACAAAGTACAAATTAATTTTTAACCCAGTGATTGGTTGTTCTCATATGAAGAAATAAAGTAAAATAACAATCTCAGCATTATTTGTTCTTTCAAAGTATTTGAATGAAGCTCGGTCATTTTATACCATCACCACAATGTAGAGCTGAAACATTTTTTCTCTGAATGTTATCCATAGCATGTCTATTCATAGAGATATTTGACTGAAATTGATATGGTTGACACATTGTTGACCTCTGTCAGCAGGCAACTGATCCCCTATCTTCAGGTCCTCATCCCAAGGAATTGCTGATGTGCTTGAAAATCAATGAGATCAAACATGAATGACTTTTCAATGTCTGTTTTCAAAACGTCATTTTGCTATGAAGCAAATGTTACAGTGTGAAGATTTTTGCTTGTGTTGTTACACATAGTTGCACTTTTTCTTAAAAAGTGCTTAAAGCTTTGCCTATGACATAGCCTATTGATGTGCCTTACCTGTCCTCTAAAACAACCGCATTAGTTGTTTATTGTGTACAGAATTATGAATATGTTCCAAGTCCATCTCCCAACTCACCCATGAGGTAGACCACTATCTTACACATAGGAGCTCCAAAGATGAAGTCCTTCAGGATGCTGGGGATGAGGTTGAAGGGCATGCAGAAGATGGCCATCATCAGGTCACTGATGGCGAGGGACAACAGGAAGGTGTTGGTGACGGTGCGCATGCGCTTGTTGACCGTGAGCACAACGATGATCAGCAGGTTGCCAAACACACTCAGGAAGAAGATGAGAGAGTAGAGAATGATGCGCAGAGTGTGGTCTTCATCTGCATGAAAAAAAGACCAAATGTTTTAAAATGATCTTTGTCCTAATGAGCAAATACATTGCTTGTGTTTTATTTGTAAATCTCTGTTGAACAGCTGTTTTTCCACATTAATCTCATTTTGTGTGGAGCAATAGTCCAGATGTTTTTAAAGTAAGGTTCTGTGGAAAGGTTTACAAAGAACTAATATCTTACTTGTTGCAAACAACTCTTTGAACAGCATCCCTTTAGAAAATAAAGTTGAATTCTGACTGTAATGATGCACTAATGACTATTTCAAATGTGGACATTCCCAAAATTGACTATTATCTTCAAACTATTTCAGTCTTGCAAAGTTTTGCATTTATTTGTTTCTGTTTGGTTAGCTTATATCTGTGTATATTTTAGATTCTTATATACTGTTTCTTTCATACTTTAGATTGTTGCTATTTTGGGGTGTACAGTAATGGCATCTTGAGTATATAATTTCATTCCACCTCATGTACCACATGTGATGCGAATAAAGAACCTTGAACTTGAAGTTTATTGTATTTCAGCCAAATGATACTTTAGAAAACTTTACACCACCATTAGTTGTGCTTGGCAGTGTTATTCCAGCAGAAATGTTATAATATATGCAAAAATTACTTTAATGTGAAATTGATGATGATGTAAAGGTTTTTAAAATCACATTTGCATGAAGCATTCGAGTCTGTAATTGTTTTACGATGTCAGAATTCTCCATTAGTCTTGGTCCCTCTCAGACTCAGAATTAGCTCTTCAGATTTGGACAGTAAAATTAATATTATTAACTAAAGACAATACAGTGTAAAAACCAAGATAAAAATGAACAAACTTGGAAAATGTAAACATTTTTGTTTCTACATTGTATTTCAATACTAGCATACATATGACTCATAAATGTGACCATACCAAAAGCAGGTTACATAGGAAATGTAACACATTCACACCATTTGTGCCGCCCTTTATTTTGGTCAGCTATACAAAACTATGTCTCACAAATGTGAAATCTGCCTTTTACCACCGAGGGATCACTGAAAAGTCCACAGCGTTTCCAGAATGCTGGAGGCAAGGGATGGAGATGTTATTGGAAAATTGGGTTGAGACCAACAGCTGACCTCTGTTTAGTCCTGAGTGATGTTTAAAATAAAGAAGAAAAAATAACACAACACAATGAAACACACACATAACTTATTGAGGTTTGATTTAGTTAATAATATTTGAAAAGGTCTCAAAACATATCATGATTGCAGCTAAATATACATTATTTTACAATGAAATTGTTTCATCACTAAATGTCAAATTGTTGGCTGAATTAATTTTGTGCTCATAAAACATGACAGACTATTCTATAAATAAAACTATAACATCTGCCAAAACGTTTCATTCATTTTCTCTAACTCTTCTCATGCTATTCTCCAGGTCACTGTAGGGTTTATTACAGCTCTTGACTATTTTATATTAAGGGTTTTAGCAGTGCTAATGTGGATTTGTTAAAAGTCTCACTAATTCACTACAACCTGTTACAGCTGCATTTATATCGTCAACAAATCTCCACCCTTTATCTTTAAGTTACACACTGTAACTTATAGAAAAACATTAAATACTTGAGCCAAACTGTTTCTGAAGACTCTTTACTTCCTCTAAGGAATAAAACGTAACATCTGACCACTAATATCATGAGTATTATTAAAATATAGAGATGGTCACAGAATATGGTAGCACCTGTCATGTATCATGACCACACTGTAACTTATAGAAAAACATTAAATACTTGAACCAAACTGTTTCTGAAGGCTCTTTACTTCCTCTAAGGAATAAAATCATGAGTATTATTAAAATATAGAGATGGTCACAGAATATGGCAGCACCTGTCATATATCGTGACTACACTGTAACTTATAGAAAAACATTAAATACTTGAACCAAACTGTTTCTGAAGACTCTTTACTTCTTCTAAGGAATACAATACAGCTGTGTTTCTCAGTTTTTTTAATTTTAGCTTGTGCATCCTGTCCAGTGGACAGGATGCACAAGCTAAAATAAAATGGTTCAAAAGTCACAGGAAGTTAAAGGCAAAATATTTACGGGTACATAGTATTTACTCACATGCTTACTTATGTCATTTGAACTGATGACATATGTACACTGTTCCAATTTTTTATTAAAAAATATTTTTGTGCTCAAGAGTGTTCTTTAATGACATGCTTTATCTTAATTTTTTAGTTTTAGAAAAGGCAAAAAACAGACCAAAACATTGTTGAAATTATCTACAAATTGTTTATAAATTATTAGCCTCACTCTTTTTTTTTTTTTTTGGTAAATTGGGTCGTTCACTTGCCCTAACATTCACTTTTTTAATAGACTTTTAACCACAGCTTACAGAGGCCATCATACCTGAAAGTTATGCACCATAACTCATGTTCCATGAAGGAAGGGAACGAGGTGCAACTTATCACTATGGGAAATTGCGCCCGCGCAGTTTACCTTTACGGCAGGGGGGCGTCAGCGTCGCGCCAGAGGCTCCACCCTCTGGGTACTTAAGCCGCTGACACCCATCCATCGATCTCCAGAATGCACTTCACCGAGCTTTCAGCATTGAAAGGGCTAGGTATGTTGCACCTCGTTCCCTTCCATCAGGGAACATGAGTTATGGTGCATAACTTTCAGTTCCCTTATCAGTCTTGTCAGTCGGTGCAACATATCACTATGGGAACGTAATTAATTCACGCCCTTGAAATGCTCAATAAAATGCATCCTTGTGTGAACGTCCGCCTTTATTCAATAGGCATCTCAAGGTCGCTTTCTACTGTGTGTTAGAAAGGACAGCCTGAGTGACATCACACGCAGTAACATCCAAACTGTAATGCTTTGTGTGGTGAGATGGTGTTTCACTCCTCCTCCCCCTCCCTCCTTCTACTCTGTGGACCAGGGGCCTCATGTACAAAGACTTGCGTGGATTTCTTACTGAAAAGTGACGTACGGACAAATCCAGAAAAGTGTCTACGCACAAAAAAATCCAGATTTATCAAACCCTGCGTACACCTGAATCCACGCACATTCCTTTTGTACATCACGATGAACGTGGAACTGAGCGCACATGAGAGAGTGGCCGACTCCGCCTTTGACACGCCTCCGTATGAATATGCAAAGTCATTCAAATATGCCATGCACGACAGGAATGTCGTCTCTGCTCCATTGCAAATCATGTCGGAACGTGGAAAAAAGAGGAACTTCACGGACTGTGAACAGGAATCACTTCTGAGTGAGGCAGAGAAGCACGGAAAAAGGTTTTATTCGGCACGCCTAGCGCAAAACATACCATCCACTTTTAAACAAGAAGTTGACCCATCTGCTCTAACATGCCTGTATAGGTTAGTGGTGAGCGCGCCCGCCCTTCGTCCCAAAGGTCGTGAGATCGACTCCCCCTTGGTACAACGTTTTTTTTTTTCATTCCAGATTTAAAGAACACAGGAAAACTATTTAATAAAACAACAAGAAATAGAACAATACATGAAATGAAAGGAAGCAGACGATTTCTTGTTTTGTAAATAGTTTTCATGTGTATTTAAATCTGGAACGAAAAAAAAAAAGAGAAACGTTGTACCATGCGAGATTCGAACTCATGACCTTTGGAACTAAAGGCAACCGCGCTACACACTGACCTAAACGTAGGCGTGTTGGTACAGCTTGGTTAACTTCTTATTTAAAGAAATCACATCTCATTGTTGTCAATATCGTTGCCACTATTTGGCGCATGCTTTTATATCCACTCATCTAATTGCGTCCATGTGGATGTAATAATTGTTAATCATGTGTGTTTGGTGGGATTTATGATTATTTTCATATCATGGACACAGTTTCTCTGAATAACCTGTAAGTGTCGCCAAAGGAAATATAACCACAGAAACGTGCGTACGCAAGCAGGGGAGCAGCCGTGGATTTGTACGTGGATGCGCAGATATTCCCGTTCATATCAGATTTGATACATACGCCACTTTGCGTGGAAAGTGACGTGCGCAATGTTTTTGTGCGTGCGCACGGTTGATACATGAGGCCCCAGGTGTAGCCATTTGCACACCATTGATTGATTGGGCGGGGCAGATGCCTTTATATTGGGCAGGCTGCTGCAGGGTGCGAGTATCTTTGTTTCCTTCACTACAGTCGGCTGGTTTATTTTGCTTGTGTTCTGGATCTGCTCATCTGAGATCGTAAGTGCCAGTTTTTCAATCAGTGACTGGGATCATGTTGGGCTTTTGGGGTGTTACACCTGTCGTGCGTTTCTGCAGCATTGTTCTGCTGGCGTTGCCGGCTGTGGCTGTGGGTTGTTGTGGGGTGCGGCTTCCTTTTAATCCTCGCCTGCTGACCTGTTTCCTCCCTGGTTTGGCTGTGTTTCCACCTCTGGGTAAGCAACCTGCAATTTAGACAATTTTTTTCTGAATCCACAATAATGGGTTTTCTGTTTTAGGCACCAGCTTTTACTGTTTGGGAGTTGCAGCGCTGTGGACACTCTGCTGTCTTGTCCTGTCTTTCCCTGGTTGATCGGCCCACTCTCATCAAAACCTGTACTGGTCGGACAGGTGTTGTGGGCAGGGCATTACATCACTCCGTTGAAGAGCATTTGGACTGGAAGACGACAACGACCGGTTATGGTTTTAAAGTGTTTTCCATTATTTGAGTCTTCCTCCTTTTCAAGGACTGAGTGATGGACTGGAAACCTTGGTTTTAAAGAAAGGATTGTTTTTAATGAAATCATTTTATTAAATATTGTAAATTGGCTTTCTGTGTTCTGGTGTATATTCTAACTTAAAGGAGCAAGAGCTCCACCTTCTGGTCACATTTGGTGTTGCTGGAAGGATTACACCATTGAACACAGACTTCATTTTATACATGTTTTTTTATGTTTAAGTCTTTTATTGTTGGGTGTGGTTTTATTTTGTGATAGGACAAGACAGCAGTAGTTGTCAGAGAGAAGACCTAATTGTGGGTTTGGGGTTTATTTTCTATTAGAGTTAAAAAAAAAATCCTTTCTCTCTCTTTTTTTCTTTTCTCTCTTTTTCTTCCCTGCAGGCATGGAGGAGGGGACACAGCGGCCGGTAGATGGAGTGGGTTGGCAGAGTGTGACGGTTAGGGGTTTGCCGGGCGCCGATGCTTCCCCGGCTGTGGTTGGTGGTGTCATGTCTGCTGGCGCTGTAGTTGCTGAGCGGTTGGTGGTTGTGCCCAGGGACCGACTGTGTCCCATGTTCGGCGGTGGGACTGGCATTGGGATCAGTGAGTGGATCGAAGAGGCCCAATCATGTATTCGGGCCCGCCATTTGTTCAGCGGCTGATGAGGCTTTCTTTCTTTTTGATCATTTAGAGGGAAGGGAGGAAATAAAGTACCGCACTGATGCAGAGAGGAATGACGCAGCTAAGATCTTGGCTATTTTGAGGGAGTTGTATGGTTGCACTGAGTCATATATAACTCTCCAACATGCATTCTTTTCTAGGAAGCAGCAAGAGGAAGAAACACTGTTGCAGTTTTCTTTAGCTTTGATGGCCCTTATGAAGCCAGTAAAGCAGAATGCTCCTGATAGGTTGCTGAATGTTGATATACTGCTACGTGACCATTTTGTAGAGCAAGTGTTCGACAGTGCTCTTCGTCGGGAACTGAAACGGTACGTTCGGGGTCATCCCGCTGCCCCCTTGCTGGAGGTGCGTGGGGAGGCAATTAGGTGGGAGAGACAGGGGTTTCCAGGTGGTGTTAGGGAGTGTAGTCATTCTCTCCCATCCACCTATGGGCGGCAGTATGGGGTGTATGGCAGCTCCCGGCTGGCTCCATCCACTGCCGCTCGCCCTGAGCTTGATGAGTTAAAGGAACTTCTAAAACAGCAACAGGAACAGATTAATCAGCTCACCCGGTGTATTGCTTCGCTTCAGACTTCTTCACCACGGGAGCGGTCTCCTCGTCCGGGTTCAGTGGTCTGCCACAGGTGTCAACGGCCGGGTCACTTTGCCAGAGAGTGTGATGGTGAATGGGTCCATGCCAAGGTTGACTCTGTGGCCAGGCTGGTTAACCAGACGGAAACCTGGCACCCACTGAGCTGTTGAGCCACAACTCAGGAGGGGGAATAGCAGGCTCGCAACCAGCAGCCACATCAAAATTGTTGGCAACTTGTCCAGTTATTGATGTTGTTATGGGCGGTATCTCTGTGACTTGTTTAGTAGACACAGGTTCCATGGTGTCGACCATCACTGAGAGCTGTTTTCAGGAACATTTTGCATCATTGGGGCATGATTGTCTTCAGTCATGTCATTGGTTGCAGCTCCGGGCAGCCAATGGTCTTTCCATCCCATACATTGGCTATCTAGAGTTGGATGTTAATCTTTGTGATAAGGTGCTTCCACATTGTGGGATTCTGGTGGTTAAAGATCCCCCTAATGTTGGTTCTTCAGTTCCTGGTATTTTGGGAATGAACATAATTCAGCGCATTTACCAAGAACTCTTTGGGGCACATGGTGGTTCGTTCTTTGACTTGCCTTCAGTTACAAAGTCTCCTGGTCCAGTTGTGGAGGCTCTGCAACAGTGTCACCAAGCAGATACTAAGTCCCCAATGCAGTTAGTTGGTGCTGTTAGGGTCCGGGGCCCTCGAGCAGTGAGGATAACTGGTGGAGTTATGAAATTTTAGCTGCAACCTGCCCTAAACAATTTGCTGGTCAGGTTTTATTGTTCGAGCCCCCAGAGTCTGGCCTACCAGTTGGCTTATTGGCCTCGCCATGTCTCATTCAGGCGCTGTGCACGGCATTGTTTATGTTCCCGTCTTAAATGTGGGAACTACTGATGTTGTGCTTTGTCCCCGAACTCACCTTGGTGTGTTGAGTCAAACTGAAGTGGTTAGCCTACCCCCTGATGTGATAGAAATAAGACCTGGTGCTACAATTTCTTCTCAGGTGGCTTCTGCTTCAGAGCAGAGCTTGATGGAACCTGTTGATTTGTCTGAACTGACAGAAACTGAACAACAGCAGGTTCAGTCACTTCTACAGAAGTATAGCTCTGTCTTTTCAGCTCACGAAGGTGACTTGGGGTGCACTAATTTGGTTTCTCATGACATTCCCTTGTTGGATGAAGTTCCGGTCCGGCAGAGGTACAGACGCATTCCTCCCTCAGAATACGAGGTTACCAAGTCGCACATCAATCAGCTCTTACCGAACCAGGTAATAAGGGAAAGCAGTAGCCCTTATGCCTCTCCCATCGTTCTTGTTAGGAAGAAAGATGGTAGCCTTCGCATGTGTGTGGACTACCGTCATCTTAACAGCAAAACGAGAAAAGATGATTTCCTATTGCCTCGCATTGAGGAAAGCCTGGACCATCTCTCCGGGGCCCAGTGGTTTTCCACTCTAGACTTAACCAGTGGGTACAATCAGGTTCCTTTATTAGAACAGGATAAGTTAAAACTGCTTTTTGCACGCCATTTGGACTCTTTGAGTGGAACCGTATGCCCTTCGGGCTTTGTAATGCACCAAGTACATTCCAACGTCTGATGCAGAGGATGTTTGGGGACCAGCAATGCCAGTCACTTCTTTTATATTTGGATGACATAATTGTGTTTTCGGGTTCGGTCTCTCAGCACATGGAGCGTTTGGAAGCAGTCCTTGCTCGGCTTCAGAGAGAAGGTCTGAAAGTAAAACTGGAAAAATGTTCCTTTTTCAAACGACAGGTTAAATACTTGGGGCACCTTATCTCAGATAAAGGTGTAGCCACAGACCCTGCCAAGACTGAGGCAGTAGTTAAATGGCCACGTCCCACACAGGTTTCAGAACTTCGTTCATTCTTGGGCTTTGCTAGCTATTACAAGCGTTTTGTGGAGGGTTTTGCTAGATTAGCGGGTCCTCTTCATAGGCTGGTGGCACAACAAGTAGGTACAAAGTCCAGGAAGGGGTCTGGTCAGGCTTTTCAATCTAACTGGACATCAGAGTGTGAGAAGAGCTTTGAGGCTTTAAAAGCAAAATTAACATCTGCACCAGTGTTGGCATATGCTGACTTTTCACGCCCTTTTATTTTAGAGACAGATGCCAGTCTCAATGGACTTGGGGCAGTGTTGTCACAGGAAACGGAGGGTGGAGTCAGGCCTATTGCATATGCCAGTCGAGGTCTTAACCCTTTAGAGCGTAACATGGCTAATTATAGCTCTATGAAGTTGGAGTTCTTGGCTTTAAAATGGGCCATGGCTGAGAAATTTAGGGAATATCTTTTGGGCCATCGGTGCGTGGTCTATACAGATAACAACCCTTTGAGTTATCTTCATTCAGCCAAGCTTGGTGCAATGGAGCATCGCTGGGCTGCTCAACTTGCTACATTTGATTTCGATATTAAGTATCGTTCTGGACGCAGCAATGACAATGCTGATGCACTTTCCCGTCAGCCGATATCAGGTAATGGCTTGGAAGAACTTTTGTCGGGCACCTCCATCCCAGAGGCTCTTCGGTGTGCCCCATGTCCTGTTCCAGTGGCTGCAACTCAATTTCTGACGACCGTTTTGCCGTCTCATTCTGTGTCTGACCTTCGCACTTTACAGGAAGCTGACCCCCTTCTGAAGGGCATTTTGGGTTTTTGGAAGAGGCAGGTTTATCCTACTCCCGAGGAGAAACGACAATTTCCCAAACTGTCATTGGTTCTTTTAAAAGAGTGGGGTTATCTTGTTGCAAGAGATGGTGTGGTGTACCGTCAAGTCCATCGGTCAGATGGGGGTGAGGAAATTTTACAACTCATTTTGTCATCAGTTCTTAAACCGAATGTTTTGACTCAGTTACATCAGAAGCATGGACACCAGGGTGTGGAGCGCACCGCTGAGTTGGTGAGACAGCGCTGTTACTGGCCCGGGATGTCCAATGACATTAAAAACTGGGTACAGGAGTGTCAACGGTGCCAGGTCGCTAAAAATGTAACACCTGGCTCGGGCACTTTTATGGGTCATCTGTTGGCTTCTCGGCCGAACGAGATTGTTGCCATGGACTTTACTATGTTAGAGCCTTCACGGAATGGCTTGGAAAATGTTCTGGTAATTACTGATGTATTTACTAAATACACAGTTGTTGTTCCAACTCGGGACCAGAAAGCGGCTACCGTCGCTCAGGTTTTGCTCAATGAATGTTTTTTTAGATTTGGGGTTCCAAGCCGCATTCATTCAGATCAGGGTCGGAGCTTTGAGAGTGCATTGATTCAGCAGCTTTGTAACATGTATGGAGTTAAAAAATTGCTCACTACCCCTTACCACACTGCTGGAAATGGGCAGTGTGAGCGTTTTAATAGAACACTTCATAACCTGCTGCACACTCTACCAGTGTCGAGAAAGCAGGATTGGGCTTCCAGTCTTCCCCAAGTACTGTTTTGTTACAACACTGCCCCTCATCAGAGTACTGGGGAGTCTCTATTTTTTCTTATGTTTGGCCGTGAACCTCAGCTGCCTGTGGATTTCTTGTTGGGTCGTGTTCAGGATCCTGCACCAGTTGAGGTGGTGGACTGGGTGGCTGAACATAGGATTAGATTAACTACGGCTTTTCATCATGCTCAGGATCACTTGTTGGCAGCTGCAGGGCGTAAAAAACAGCATCATGATCAGGGCATATGGCAGGTTCCATTACAGGAAGGACAGTTGGTTTACCTGCGTGATCATAGTTTTCCAGGTCGTCATAAAATTCAGGACCTCTTTAACTCCGTTATCCATCAGGTTGTGAGAGCTCCAACGGCTGGAGAGCAGGTTTATACTGTGGCTCCTGTGAGTGAATTGCAGAGAACTCGAAATGTGCATCGGGATATGCTGAAGGCTCGGGTTGGGCCAGAGCCCACACCTGCATCCCTGCAGTCAAAACCTGCCTTGCCTACAAGGGAGTTGGATGACTCTATGGAGGATGATTTGTGCTTGTAGGTCTCTGATACTTATGTACCTACTAGCTCCACAGCCCCAGGGTTGGTTCCACCGGTCTCTTTAGGAAACGGTCACCCTGTTCAAACTTCTGAGGTAGTTCTTCTATCCTTGCGTCGTACTGCCCGTTTAAGGGTAGGACAGCATTCAAATGTCCATCTTCCTCGACCTGTGGTTTATGCTGCAGGATCTAGTCAGCCAGTTTCCAATGCACAGTTGGCCATTTTTCGCCCCTGGTGCTGAAGTGTGTAGGTCCATCGTCGGGGCGACGATGCAACATCGTGGGGTAGAATGTGGTGAGATGGTGTTTCACTCCTCTTCCCCTTCCCTCCTTCTACTCTGTGGACCAGGTGTAGCCATTTGCACACCATTGATTGATTGGGCGGGGCAGATGCCTTTATATTGGGCAGGTTGCTGCAGGGTGCCAGTATCTTTGTTTCCTTCACTGCAGTTGGCTGCTTTATTTTGCTTGTGTTCTGGATCTGCTCATCTGAGATCGTAAGTGCCAGTTTTTCAATCAGTGACTGGGATCATGTTGGGCTTTTGGGGTGTTACACCTGTCGTGCGTTTCTGCAGCATTGTTCTGCTGGCGTTGCCGGCTGTGGCTGTGGGTTGTTGTGACGTGCGGCTTCCTTTTAATCCTCGCCTGCTGACCTGTTTCCTCCCTGGTTTGGCTGTGTTTCCACCTCTGGGTAAGCAACCTGCAATTTAGACAATTTTTTTCTGAATCCACAGTAATGGGTTTTCTGTTTTAGGCATCAGTTCCTCCAAATCCGAGGCCATGGTCTTGAGCCGGAAAAGGGTAGCATGCCTTCTCCGGGTCGGGGAGGAGGTCCTGCCCCAAGTGGAGGAGTTTAAGTATCTTGGGGTCTTGTTCACGAATGAGGGAAAACTGGAGCGTGAGATCGATAGGCGGATAGGTGCAGCGTCCGCAGTGAAGCGGGCACTGTACCGGTCTGTCGTGGTGAAGAGAGAGCGGAGTCAAAAGGCAAAGCTCTCAATTTACCGATCGATCTCATGTTCCTACCCTCATCTATGGTCATGAGCTCTGGGTTATGACCGAAAGAACTAGATCTCGGATACAAGCGGCTGAAATGAGTTTTCTCCGCAGGGTGTCTGGACTCTCCCTTAGAGATAGGGTGAGAAGCTCAGTCATCCGGGAGGGACTCGGAGTAGAGCCGCTGCTTCTCCACATCGAGAGGAGCCAGTTGAGGTGGCTCGGGCATCTGGTTAGGATGCCTCCTGGACGCCTCCCTGGTGAGGTGTTCCGGGCATGTCCCACCGGGAGGAGACCCAGAGGAAGACCCAGGACACGCTGGAGGGACTATGTTTCTCGGCTGGCCTGGGAACGCCTTGGGATTCCCCCAGAGGAGCTGCTCCAAGTGGCTGGGGAGAGGGAAGTCTGGGCCTCCCTACTTAGGCTGCTACCCCCGCGACCCGACCCCGGATAAGCGGAAGAAAATGGATGGATGGATGGATGGATGTTTTAGGCACCAGCTTTTACTGTTTGGGAGTTGCAGCGCTGTGGACACTCTGCTGTCTTGTCCTGTCTTTCCCTGGTTGATCGGCCCACTCTCATCAAAACCTGTACTGGTCGGACAGGTGTTGTGGGCAGGGCATTACATCACTCCGTTGAAGAGCATTTTGACTGGAAGACGACAACGACCGGTTATGGTTTTAAAGTCTTTTCCATTATTTGAGTCTTCCTCCTTTTCAAGGACTGAGTGATGGACTGGAAACCTTGGTTTTAAAGAAAGGATTGTTTTTAATGAAATAGTTTTACCAAATATTGTAAATTGGCTTTCTGTGTTCTGGTGTATATTCTAACTTAAAGGAGCAAGAGCTCCACCTTCTGGTCACAATAGCAAACGTGTTCATTGAGCTCCAGTTTGCAGCAGCGCAAATGTCTGCAACTGGTACACCCTTGAACAGTGACCATGAGGTGGCCAAGCCCCGAGTAGAGTGGGCACGCACTCAAGAGGGCACCTGTTGACCTTTGCTACTGTACGCCCTTTTAATGGCCTCAGTCACCCAGTGTGAGAGGCGCTGTTTTGATAGGGCGTTACCCGTAGCTGGTGCAGCAAAGCATACAAACAGTTGATTTGTTTTTCTCCATTTGGCTTTTCTCTGCATGTAAGTGCTTAAAGCTCTCACGGGACAGAGAGCCTTCAGCCTTTCCTGTTCCTGAGTGAGGATAGGAGCAGGTGGAAAAGAAGAGAGTTCAAAGTCCAGACTTCTGGGGTTTAAAGTCAAAACTTTGGGAATATATGCAGGATTAGGCCTTAGGGTGACCTTTGACCTGTCAGGGACAAACCTGGTGCACATTGGATGTACGGACAAAGCGTGGAGGTCACCCACACGTTTTGCCGAGCAAAGAGCCAGGAGAAGAGCGGTCTTGTAAGATAATAAGTCTATCTTAATGTCGCTCAGTGGTTCGAATG